>CM066031.1:1605305001-1605416042 GCA_033557465.1 Ichthyophis bannanicus
CCTGATCACATCCATCATGGTGGAGTGTTGCCTAGGTAGGTAGAAATTAAACGTTACAAAACAAAACATGGCCCACCAACCCTCCTGGTAGGGAGGGTGTAAGGAACATTAAGATGCCTTTGGTCGCTGTGTCGTCCAATACATTTCAACACACTCGCTTTCAGGACCCAGGAACAGGTTCCTATATCATGTACATGGGAATGTTCCTGAGGAGGTCACACAAGATCTACAAACTGGTAAGTCCACATCTCGCAGATCACAGAGGTCACTACTGAATGTAGCACCTGTCAAGCATGCCCAGAACATTTTTAAAAGTTGTGAACAGGGCAGCTTTTGACTGTTTTTCATGCAAAGGCAGAGTCTCTGCCAGTTGCTATTGGGGCAAGGAAACTTGGCTGGCTGCAAGCCTCTCACCTGGAACAATGGGTACGGGATAAACTGGCCAACACCCCCTGTAGTGGTGAAAACTGGTGTTTAAAAACCGGCAGGACAATTATACCTTGGCAAGGCTTACAAAAATAGTAGATCCTGCAAAGATTAGAGCCTTAAAAAAGCACTTCATCTCCAAAAAGAAAGGATACTATCAGTCCTATACTCAGCAAGGACAACCTTCAGTACAAGCTGCTAGAAAGGGTCAACAAGCTACTAAGCAGAGAAAGCCGAGAGCTACTCTGCCTCAGCAGACCCAGCAGCCTCAGCCCCCACAGGGCCTTTGACTCCGAGATGGAGTACCTGCCCTTCCTGGCCCTCCAGGGAAAGTACCGTCAACAATCCCAGGAAGATTAGGTCACCTCATCCACAGATGGAGGCAAATAGCATCAGAACCCTGGACTGTGTCCATCATAGAAGAGGGTACAGACGTCCATTCACATAGCCTGCCGCCTCCTACAATAGTAAGGACATTCAGTTTGCAAACGTCCCCCCAACTGAATCCAGAGGTAAAACATCTTCGACCTCAAGGAGCAATGGAAGATGGTACCTCATCTACAACAGGGTTCTGGGTTCTCCCCCCCCAACCCAATTTCCTCATACCAACGGAAAAAGGAGGTCACAGACACATCTGACATTTCAGAGAACTGAACAAGTTCCTGTTCCAACAGCCATTCAAAATGAGTTCTCTAGGAAACGTACTTCCTGACCTACACAGGCAGAAATGCCTTTGTTCTCTAGCTCACAAGGATGCGTACACCCATCTTCTCTGCCAACAAGCACAGTGAAAGTTCCTTTGGTCCCCCCATCAAGGAAACCACTATCCAAAAAATGTTTTCCCTTCAGCCGTGCCTCGGCACCCAGAGTATTCGCCAAGTGCATGTCTGTGGTAGCCGTTTTGGTCCGTACCAGGGGAATATTTTTGTGCCCCTACTTGGACGACCTGCCTCATCCAGGCACAGTCACAAACACATGCCCAGGCCTCTCTCTCTTACACAATGTGTGGACTCCAATATCTAGGCCCTGTCAGAGATCTCGTGGAATCCTTTCTGACTCCCACGTAAACGCTGGAGCTCATAGGAGCAAGGCTAGATACCAGACTGCCAAGGACCTACCTGACTCAGCCTCGCTGTCCTCGCATTGTGCAACGTGTTTGGACAGCACTACCAAAAACTCACCTCTCACCTCGAGAGATGCATCAGCTGCTGGGTCACATGGCATCTACGGTGCATGTGGTCCCCTATGCTTGTCTCCACATGAGACCAGCCCCAGTGGGCCCTCTCTTCCCAGTGGACGCAAGCAACAGGCTGTCTCTCAGATGTGATAGTAAACTCAAACCGCCATACCCTGTCCCTGGACTGGTGGCGGTCAGCACAAAAACCTGTTGGAGGGGGTCACCTTTCCTGCAAACCCCTCCTCAGATCCCATTACAACAGATGCCTCCAAAGTGGGGTGGGCTGCACATGTACTGGACACCTCCACCCAAGCCACCTGGGATTGTCAGGAGAGTCATTTCCACATCAATCTGTTTGAGCTCTGAGCAATTTGCCTGGCTCTTCATGTCTTCCATTCCCTTCTACAGGCCAATGGAATACTACTTTCCGCAGACAATCAGGTAGCCATGGTCTATGTGAACAAACAAGGAGGAACAGCCTCTCTGTCCCTTTGCAACGAAGCTCTTTAACTGTGGTCGTTTGCCAGACAGCATCAGATCCATCTCCTGCCAGTCTATCTCCCTGGCAATCAGAAACTCTTAGCCATACAAACTCAGTCGTGTTCTGCTTCCACACAGAGACAAATGGTCTCTACACATGGACCAACTCTGTAGAGTATTGCAAACTCTGGGGAACTCAAGATTCATTACCTCTTCGCAAGTCCATCATATGCCAAACCTACCCGGTTCTGTTCACGAATCCCAGCTCAGAGCTGCCAAGCGAGGGATACTGTCCTCCTCAACTGGGGGCAGGAATGCCTATATGCCTTTCCTCCCATTCCCTTGATTGCCAAGACCCTATTGCAACTCCTGAGGGACAGAGGCAACATGATCCTCATAGCCCCACGCTGGCAACAACAGGTTGTGATACCCTCCGCTTCTACATCTGTCCCAGGTTCCACCCCTGTACGTAGGGTCAGCTCCAGACTTACTGTCGCAGAAGGAGGGGAATGTAATGGCATACAAACCCCCCATCTCTGCACCTCAGAGCCTGGCTACTGACGGCTGTAACTGCTTTGGCCCTCCCCTCATTCAGGAAGTGCATGATGTCTGTTATGCTTCCAGGAAACCTTCCACAAGGCAGTCCTATTTATTTACATTCTCTTATATACCCGCGCTATTCTGCATCAGTGCGGTTTACATTGAACAACTGAAATTACATTGAACAGGGCAATTATAACTTGGAAGATAACTATTTTACAGGGAACATGGCTATGGAGGGTTAAGTGGCTTGCCCACAGACCACAAGGAGCACCTGTGGGACTAGAAACCCCCAGTCCTTCTGGCCCAAGGTTGCTGTCCTCTAGTGGGATTTGAACCCACGACCTTCCCCGGCCCTGAAGTACCTTGCCCCCAACCACTAGGCCACTCCTCCACTCCATCAGGTGGATGTGACATTTCATTTGGTGATAACAAAAGGCCTGCAACCCTCTTGTCATCCGTATATAAACATGTTTTTGACAAACTCCATTACTTATCAAACAATGGTCTCCAAACTGAGTCAGTCAGAGTCCATTTAAGTGCCATTGCTGCTGCTTCTGAACCCCATCAATGGACAACCCATTTCATCCCATCCTCTCATATTCGGAATCATGAGAGGCCTGCATCTACCAAAACCTGCCCTTAGACCACCCTCCAGAGGTATGGGATCCCAATCTGCTTCTAGGGCAGCATATGCTGCCAGCCTTCTGAGGCCCTTAGACACTACTTCGTTAAAGTCTCTGACCTGGAAAGTAAAATACCTTCTTGCAATCACATCAGCAAGTCGTATCAGTGAATTTCAAGCTCCAGTGGCTGATCGACCTTACACACCATTTCACCATGATAAGGTAATCCTAAGGACACATCCACACTTCATGCCTAAGGTGAATTCCTCCTTTCATTTGAAACAAGAGGTGTAGTTACCTGTAGTCTTTCAACAGCCGCATGCTTCAAATGCAGAGAAGACTCTTCATACCTTGGACTGTGAAAGAGCTGTGGCTTTTCATTCTGCAGAGGACCCAGCAACACAGAGGGTCCCCTCAGCTATTCTGAGTCTCTGATCCCTCGCATTTGGGTACAGCAGTTTCAAAAAGATCTCTATCCAACTGGATTGCTCAATGTATTACCTTTTAATCTATCATAGCTACCACCATTCACTGGTGGCCCATGTTCCCGCTCACAATGTGAGAGTCATGGCAGCCTCACGGGCTCAACTCTATTCCGTCTATATTAACGACATTTGTGGAGCAGCTACCTGGTCCTCGGTTCATGGCCCACTAATGCTTGGATAAAGGCTTCCTGCAGGCATGCTATGGTTGGTCAGAGCTGCTGTCCAAAACCTCTTCCATACGTAATCCCACTCCTAGCTGCCTCTCTTACAGGATGCCAAGAATCCATGGGAGGAAGTGGAGCCCCTACAATGGGCCTCACCACTCTGGGGATCCTTCCCTGGCATCTACATCTAGGGTTTCCTCACATGTGACGACCACGTCCTGCTTGTTCCTGGTGATAGCATAGTTAATCACCTGTAACAGGTGATCTCCGGGAACAGCAGGATGAGGTAATCACAACCCACCCATCTCCCCTAGCGGGTTGTGTCTCTCTCTCTCTCTTTCCCTATCTCTCTCTCTCTCCTTGTGTCAGCTTTCAACTCAACTGGAGAGAGGCATTTTGGAAAGGTGGGAAGGCAGCACGCACGCACTGTGGGATGCTCCCAAAAGCTTTCATATAGGACGCTGGGGAGCGTTCCCACACAGGTTCAGTTGGTACCGACGCTACCCACATGTGAAGACTTATTCCTGGTGTTCCTGGAGATCACCTGTTACACGTGACTAACTATTCTGTACATGACACACACAGCAGTGGAGCAGGAGCAGCAAGATGCTGGCCACACAGATGTTTGTTTATGTTGCCCACCCACCAGAGGTAAGCAGTCACTGGCCCCCACACATTGTTTTCACATCCACAGGTAGAGGATCTCCGGAAGAAGGGGCGCGAGTTGCACCTCCACCACAGTGACTACCTTGCCCGCCTCCAGAGGGTGGCGCAGGCAGAGCGTGATGGTGAGTATTGACAACCTTGCTGCCCAGTAACAAATGTCACATTGGCCCACCAGCCTGTGTGGTGCCTGCATATGTACATGTGTTATGTGACACACTTGATAATGTGCTGATGACTGTCATCTTCCACAGAGGGTGATGACAACGATGAAGAGCCCACCACATCTGCTGCGTATGCCCTGAGGCGCTCCCCTGCCCACCCTGCCCCAGAGATGGAGGTGGTGGTGGTGGAGGAGGAACCTGAGGTGGAGGCAGAGGACGATGATGAAGAGCCGGTGGAGAGTGAAGCAGAGGAGGGGGCTGATGGGGGCATTGAAGGGGTGGGTGGTGGCAGGGCGGCAGGGGAGGGAGAGGGGTGTGTCTGATGTGGGTGTGGTGGGGGGAGGGGTGGAGGAGGGTGTGGAGGGTGGTTGGGAGGTGGCAGGGGGGAAGGAGGGGGATGTGTGGGTGTGGGAGAGTGATGGGGAACACAGTGCAGCACAGGGCACTGTGGGCTCCCTCCAGCCATGCCATGTGCTCCACCATCCAGGGCCACACACAGGTCACATGCACATGCCACCACCCAGACCCCTGGGACTATGTGTGTGTGTGTGGTGGCAGGTGTGTGGCGGACCTGTATGTGTCCCTGGATGCCTTGGAGCGGCGAGTGCACCTCCTAGTGCACTCGCACCAGTGGCTGGTGGGAGCCATTCAGCAGGTGGCCGCCGAGGTGGAGCGGCTGCCATGTCGGCGACCATCCCCTGAAGGGCGTCACAGGAGTCATTGATGGCGCCTGTGACGTCCACACATGTGCCCTGTGCTGTCCTGTGTTCCATTACTGGGCATGCAGCATGCAGGGAGAGGGTTGGTGTGGCTGATGTGGGGGGTGGGGGGAGGGGTGGAGGAGGGTGTATAGGGCGGGTGGGGGTGGCAGGGGGGAGGATGGGGTTGTTTGGGGGGGAGGGTGATGGGTATTGTCCCCATCCCTAACATTGTATTATATTCCCTATTTTTTTTACAATATACACACTGTTTGTTAATTCGAAATGGTCACGTGTCTCCCTTAGCAACACACTAGGGATGCAAGCATGGGATATGTGTGTAGACAGGAGGTATGTGTTGTAAAGGTAGACATGGGTATCATGCGTGGATTGGCTCCACATGCAGTCGTGGGGATGACCATGTGTGTAGGTGTATGAGACCAGGGTGGACCCTGAGATGCAGAAATGTAGACGATGGCCCAGTATACTGAGGCACGTGCATGCTGTGTGCAATGTGTGGGAACCGTTTCTGATGCAACATGCCTGTGTGCCAATAGTACAACTTGCAAACCAATACGTCTGTGCTGGCAGGGTAAGATGTACTGATGAGCCCAGGAGCTACTCAGGGATAAAGCTGTTGAGTGTGTCCTGGGACAATACATGTCACAGGGATGGTTGGTGAGTAACCGTATATGGTTGTGGGGGGGGCAGGCACGTAGGCAGTGTTGCAGGCAGGGACAAGGGTCACACATGTGCGTCCACTGTAGGGGGTATGACAGGATTTTAACTGTGACGGCTCCCAACACTGGATATGTAGCTCAAGGACATTCCCCCTGTGTAACCCAGGAGGATATGTAATCCGCCACACTGCAGCCCAGGGGCTGGGATCTGACACAGTGCATGGCACACATGGCATGTGATGGTGTCTGTGCAGTGATACCTGCCAGTACAGACACCCCACCATCTAGGGGCGTGTGTGTGCCACACAACATGCATTTGCACACTACCTAAGGGGAGCACAGGGACACACATTGGAAAACACACATATGTACTGGTTAACAGCTGTTTATTGGACCCGGCGTCACCTCCTGCATGGCCGGCCGCGCCTCCCATGGCACACCACCCCCCGCGGAACTTCACCTTGTCCTGGTGCCTCAGGTGCCGGTGCCGGTGCTGGTGCTGGTACTGGTGCTAGTGCTGGTACTGTTGCTGGTGCTGGTGTTTGCTGCCGCATTAGCCCCACAATGTCCTACATTGCATCCGCAATGCGGGCAAGCACCCCCGACCGCATCTCCTCCCGGTTCATCCTCAGCTCCCTGGTATTTTCTCCAATTGCCATGTACAGACGCTGGAGTGCCTGATGAGTGCCTGTGGGTGGGACAGAGGATGATATGTGAGCTTCCTCTCCATTACCAGCTGTCACACATATACATGTCAAGCATATCATAGTTCTCTGTGTGCTGTGCTTTCCTGTCTAATCAATGTGTTTATACCTCAAAAATTTCCTGTCATGATTTGACAATTTCCAATCTGTAATCAAAAACCGCTGCTGATCGCTGGAGAATTAGCAGTATACAAATGTATAATAAATAAATAAAATAAATATCCCAGAAGAGCAGTCTGCAGAACAGTCATGCCTGCTAAACCTACCAACGTTTACATCTGTGTCTCCCATGAGCCATCCCCATGTCTGGAAGGGGTCTGGATGTGGGGTCGTGAGAAACACAGATCTCACACATGGCACATTGCCACAGTTTAATATGACTATGCCAGGTCTGCACACTGCTTGTCTGGGATTGGTCAGATGATCTGAGGGGGCCTAAGACACACATACACATATCTGGGGTGCCCCAATTTCTATAATGCTGGCGCACACTGCAGATTATGTTGTCAAATGATACTGCGTGACAATACCCATGACGAGGTCTCTGTCACATAGGGTGTCTGGGTGACCTGCTATCATTGCTCTTCTCTTTGGGCTTATGTGGGGTATATGGGCAAGCACAGTGTGCATGTGTGTGAGCCCCTCACAAATGCTGACACCTGACAAGACATGCTACAGGAGGTAGAATCACAGAGCACAGAAGACAACCCCCCAAAATCAGAACTCTATGCTATGTGGGCAATATGCAATAATTTTGGGGATGTTAGGACAACCCCGTCGGGATCGTGGGGTATGCTGTTACCCACCTTCTGCATTGTGCCATGCTGCAGCAGTGTGTGTGCGCAGCTCTTCAATGATTGGGTCCATTTCTGGTGGAGGGTTTTCATCTGGCGCTGGTGCATGACTGGGGTGTTGTCTTCTGATCTCCTCCGAGCCCTCTGTGGCAGTGACGTCTGGGGTGTGGTCCTCTGGCTCAGGCTGCACGTGTGTGCTTGGGGTCCCGTCACCATTGCTGGTGCTGCCCCCAGACATTGTGGGCTGGGGCTCTGCCACATCCTCGGCCAATTGCACCTCCTCCTCCTCAGCTGGGACCATGGTTGTGTAGTCACATGGGTTGTGGAAACCATACACAGCACAGATTGGTTTGCATGGTTCAACTACATACAACTGTTTAACACATCCACCCCACAATCAATGTGTGTTTGACCGTGGCCTGTACATGTGCTAAATAGCTACCACTACAACTCCTGCTACCACTATTAGGCATATATAGGCCAGTACCTAGTAGACACATCGATGTGTACATCAGGGGTCCTCAAACTACGGGACGAGGGCCACATGTGGGCCGCCAAGGAGATGTATGCAGCCCGATGGGTGTTTTTGCCGCCACTGCCAGTCCTCAGGGGCAACTCTACACAGGACCGCAGCATTCATTTAGCAGCAGCCCAGCTAAGTTAACACCTCATAGACCTGCTGCTGCCACTGCAGCCGTGCCAGCGGAATAATCCAGCATCTCGTGGGCCTCCCCCTGCTCTGCAGTGTCCTCCATGCAGCGTCAGTGTTGGCTGTCAGAGCCGCGCAAACAGAAAGAGCTTCTCCTCTCGTGGCTCTGTTAATCCCGTCATGGGCCTGATGGTATTTTCCATAAGGCCCGTGACGGCATTGACATGGCCGTGAGAAAGGGATACTCTCCCTTCATGCGGCTCTGACAAGCCCACACTGAAGCCGCATGGAAGACGCTGCAGAGCAGGGGGGGGCCCCACGGGATGCTTGAATCTCCCGCTGCCACGGTGGAAGCAGCAGCAGTAGGCGTGGTTGGGTTATTTCGTACCCTATCTTGCCTGATGGGGGTGGAGGAGGTTTGGAGTGGTAAATGGCTATGGGGGGGGGGGGGGAGAGGTAAGACTGGAAGTGTGCTGATGTGGGGGAGGGGTTTAGGACAGGCCATGGCCTATGGGTGGTGGTAAGATTGGGGGGCCTAGGATAGGGGTAAAAATGTGCTGTTGGGGGTGCTAAGATTGCAAATGGGCTGATGGTGGGGCTAGGAGAGGGCTATCAATAAGCTTTTGGGGGGGCTGGGGTTTGGAAATGCACTTCTGGAGGAACTTGGATAGGACTCGACCTGGGTGTGGAGCTAGGACTGGTACTGGGCTGATGTTGGGCCAGGGATAGGATTGGAAATGGGCTGATGGGGGGCTAGGACTGCAAATGGGCTGATGCACGGACTAGAGGGGAGCGGATGCTGGGTGTGGCTGGAAATAGACGGGAGGTGAGGTTGTGCGAGGATCAGAATGGGATGGAGCTGGACAAATGAAATGGTGAGGGAAAAAAACATTTTGAGGGAGATAAGAGATATCTACAATTGGACAGATAGTGGGGATTGAGGATGGGGGTCTAACATTTGAGTGGATGACCTAGGAATGCGGAAAGAGCACAAGGGGAAAGATTACTATGTTAAAGCAGATGTAGACAGAGAATGGAAACAATACTAGACGTGTGACGAAAGGACAAATGGAAAGCAGATGATGGGGAGTTAGCAGAAGACCCAAAGAAACCAGACTAATGTGGCTAGAGCAATTGCCACTGGAAAAACAAAACCAAAATGTTTGGAAACATTCTCTGTTTTTTGTATTTCTGCAGTGTTCTTTGGGGTTTGTTCTTTTTTTTTTTTAACACTATATTCCGGGCCTCCAATGGTCTGAGGGACAGTGAACTGGCCCCCTGTTTAGAATGTTTGAGGACCCCTGGTGTCCCACAGAAGGACCATCCCTGCTCAGCAGTGCTTAGATTAGACACAGACATAACACGTACAGGTCTGAGAGGGGGCTTGTAGCAGACATGTAGACACATGTGCAGGGGAGATATAAAAAGTGATGATGCAAATGAAACATGTGTTTGGAGGGCAGCAAAACACAGAGTAAAAGGGGTGGAATGGGGGACAGCACATTAATGAGCCAAAGGCAGAGGGTGGGAGATGATCCAGGGGAGCAGGTATGAGGAGGTGTTAATAAGAAGCCTGATGCATATCCAAAGGGCAGGTACTCAATGGGTTGGGAGCAGCAAGGTGTGATTTGGGTACCTACCTGCCTGGGAATGGGCAGTGTCCAGTGCCTCTGGCAGTCCATAGAGGTATATTGGCCCTAGCCGCTCTGCCAACTCCTGCTCCAGGGGTGTTAGGGAGGGTGTAAAAGGGCCTCCCCCTCCAGTGCCCATGGCATGCCGCCCGCCATCATGTGTGCACACACACCCCTCTTTATGTCGTTAAACCTCTTCCTGAGGCTGTCGAGGTCTCTGCTTGGGCCCCCTGCTTGTGCCACCGCCTCCTGCACCTCCTCCCACACCTGGGTGCGTGTTGCAACAGTGGTGCTGTTGCTTAGTCGTCCGTATAGGACATCATAATTTTCTAGAACAGACGCCAGCAGGATGTGATTTTCCTGTGGTGTGAATTTCTGGGCCGTCTTCCTTTGCAGAGCTGGCACCGGTATGCATTTACGTTTTGTAGTGAGAGGACCCTGTGTGGGCTGGGCCGATGGCCCTGCAGCCTCCACCACACTCCCTGCCATATCTGTCTCCTCCACAACAGGTGGCCCCACCTCCCTCTCCCTCTCCCTCTCCACTCCTGCCCTGTCCTATGGCTCCATCTCCCTGTCCTCTCCCTCCCTGTCAGACATTCCTTCTTTTGCCCTTCTCAGCTCCACCTCACACCTCCCTCCTCTCTCTGCTATCTGCTCTTTACCTCACCTCCTTTCTCACTCACCTGCTCCTTGCCTCCCCTCCTCTCTGTATCCCCTGCTGTACCTCACACCTATCCTCCACAACCAAGCCTCTAACACTCTGACCCGCACCACAAAACCTTAGCTCTCCTAGACACCTGCTTCTCTCTCTCTCTCACTAACACTTTCTCTCTCCCTCGCCTACCAACAACCCCTCAACGTGCAGCACGTGTAGAGGTTTATTTATAGGGTTTTTTACATTGCGCGTGCGCAGTTGCGTGAGCACATTGGCTGCGTAGTTGCACATGTGCAGTTGGCCGTGCGCATTGCGCATGCGCCACCCAGAGGCGGGAAATGGGTGCTTGCGTGTTGCGCAGTCAACTACACAGAGCGTGCACACTGCCATGCACAATGCGCATGCGCAGTTGGCTGTGCGCATTGCACATGCGCCACGCAGACGCAGAACGTGGGTGCGTGCGTTAGTTAGCGTGTCAGCCGTGGTGCATGTGCAGTGTTGCGTGTGTGCGGCACATGCACCATGCGCACAGCCAACTGCGCATGTGCAGCGGTCACGCTCGCGCAAATGCGCACGCGCAACACGCGCTATGTAAAAAACCTCTATAAATTGTCCTGGGCACATGTTGCACGTTGAAGGTTTTTTTGTAGGCGAGGGAGAAAGAAGGTGTGCGTTGGCAGTGACGGAAGGAGCGAGTCTGAATCAGGTGTATTGTGGAGCGTGACTGAGTTTGTGATTGTTGTTGGTTGTATTGTGTGGCTGTGTTTCTGTGTGGTGTGTAAGGTGTGTGTCTTGGTTAGGGAAGTGTTGTCTGTGTTTGACTGATTTAGAGGAGCAGGGCGGGTGGAGGTTATGGCGGCCTTTGTGTTTGCTGCAGCTGCAGCGCGAGGTGGGCAGGTGGTGCGGTTGTGTGACAGGGGAGATGGTGTCTATGGGGCTGAGGCACAGGGCATGGGTGTAGTCCTGCAGCAAATCAGACCTGCAGCTGTGGGGGCAAGGCAGGCAGGGGCTGTGCACGCAAGGTGCAGGAAGCATGCTGAGGTGCAGGCTCGCCAGCCACGCCTCTACAGGCCCAGTTCCAGGGCATGCGAGAGGACCAGGTCATCTCCCTGTACAGACTGAGCACAGGGGCTATTAGGGAGCTCTATGAGGATCTAAGACCTGACCTCGAGCCCCTGACTGATCGGTCACATGCCATACCAGGTTTGGTCAAGCTCCTTGCTGCCCTACATTTCTTTGCCTCTGGCTGTTTCCAGTCATCTGTGGCCGCAGTGGGTGGCATGAGCCGCCCCACCTTCTCATGCTGTCTCCACCAAGTACTGCATGCCATGGTCAGCCGGGTGTGGAATTATATTGCCATTCCACACACTAGGCAACAGTGGTGGACCCTGAACCAGGCCTTTGAGGCGTTAGCCGGGATACCACACGTGATGGGAGCTATTGATTGCACACATGTTGCCCTGGTCCCGCCTAGAGACAGGGAGGTAGTGTTCCGCAACCGCAAACACTATCATTCCCTGAATGTTCAGGTTGTATGTGATGCAAATATGCATATTCTGAATGTGGTCCCCAGGTTTGCAGGGTCCACCCATGACGCCTATATCCTGCATCACTCGGCACTATTCCAACAATTTGAGGCAGGACAGTATGAGGACTGCATATTGCTGGGTGGGTGTTTCCCATTTCTGACATGCACATGGTGCTCATTTGACTAGGCGTATGTGCAAATGTGTGTCTTGCAGTAGATCACTCATTGTGTGTGTGTCTCATCTGCCTGTGTGGGATATGGGGGGAAGGGGGGGGGGGTTGCCCTCCAAATGCGCCCTGCTATGGTGCTGTGTGATGCTGGTTGATTGGATGCAAGCATTTGTGTGGTTGTTACATATTATGTTGTTGCCACTCCATACACCTACCCTTGTCTGGTGTTTCTTAGGTTCACCCACTCAATCTGTAATAGGGTAGACACCCAGGAAGCTCTAAAAAACATGAGGAGTGATCTAGCTAAGCTTGATGAATGGTCTTAAATTGGCCAGCTGGGATGTGATGGTAGGAAATGTGAGGTCAGGCTGTTGGCCTGAAGCAATCCAAGGGAGCACTATTGTATAGGGTGTGAAGTACTCTTGTGCACTACAGAAGAGTGGAACCTAGGTGTGGTTGTTTCTGCTGATGTCAATGTAGCTAACCAGGTTGAATAGGTGAGGGAAAAAGCTAGAAGGCTGGCTGGGTGCATACAGAGATGAATGGCTAGCATAAAACAGGAAGGGAGAATGCCTCTGTATATGTCTTTTGTGAGACCTCATTTGGAGTAGAGTGTGCAATTCTGGAGACTGCACCTTCAAAAGGATGTGCACAGGATGGGGTCGGAGCAGAGGGTGTCTACTAAAATGATTAGTGGTGTTCATTATACAGCATATGAAGACAGACCGAAGGATCTTAGGATGTACGCCTTGGGGAAAGGAGGGATAGAGGTGATATGATGGAGATGTAGAAATACCTCCGTGGCATATATGTTGAGGGAGAGAGCCTCTGCAAATTGTATGCAAGTTCAACTACGAGGGAACATGGGATGAGGGTGGAGGGAGATAGATTCAGGGGTGATATGCCACCATATTTCTTTACTGAATAGGTGGTGGATCCATGGAATACTCTCACAGTGTAGGTGGTAGAGACGAGAACAGTAACTGCATTCCAAACAGCATAGGACAAACACAGAGGATCTATAAAGGATAAAAAGGGGACTGTTGTACCTGTTGATATGGACGGACGGACAGACTAGATAGGCCATGTGGTCCTTTTGTGTCATCATATTTCAATGTTGCAATGCTGCATAGTTGTGATGTCATATGTTTCTTACAGAATGTGTAATGCATTTGTTTTGCACATATACGTATACCTGTGTCCATTTGAGGGGACATGAGCTCATGCTTTAACTTACCTCATGTCTTTCTACAGGTGATGCAGGATATGGGTGTCGCCCCTGGTTGCTGACCCCTGTGCGTCAATCACGGACACATGCAGAGCGGAGGTACAATGAGGCCCATGCCACCAGCCGCTCTGTCATAGAGCGCACCTTTGGCGTTTTGAAGAGTCGCTTCAGGTGTCTGGATAGGACAGGCGGCGCCTTACAATATACTCCACAGACCGTGGCAGAGATCATCATAGCCTGTTGCATCCTGCACAACATTGCTCTCAGGCACAATATCCCTGCAGAGATTAATGAGGGTCTGGAGGATGATCCAACGTGCCCCCCTGTACGTGCCCGTGAGGACACATGTGAGGGCACAGCAATCAGGCGGCAGGTGATTGCACAGCTCTTCTCATGTATGTACTGCATATGTTCTCACATTTTTTGCTATATGCGTGTAGTGCTAATACAGATTAACATTTGTAGACCAATATCAGTAGGATGCAACACTGCACTGACATGTGACAGACACTGGCTGGCCATCCCAATGTCAAATATCAGCATGACTGGGAACCAAACCATGTGGGCAGGGCAGAACAGAGGGCTGAGGTGGATGATGTGGGTGGGTGCTTTTAGGCTTGTGGGAGGTTTTGGGGTGACATTCGTGGTTTGTGGATGATTGTGATAGCGGATGCTGTGCAACCACTGTTAGTTTGTGTTATGCTTTGGGTGCAGCAAGGTGAGAGGCATGTGGTGTGGGTTTCACACTTGGAGAGAGGACCATGTTTGGGGCCACTTGTGCAGCTGTGTGTGTTTTTCATTTGGTATTTTGAGCTGATTGTGTGTGTGGTATGCTCTTGTAAGCTGGATGTGTTGGTCTGTAATTTTTGTATAGCGCTACATGTGCTATGTAGCACTATATACATGCTCAGTACTATCTTTCATAATGGTAAATGAAACCCTTACGGGGAGTTAGTGGCACAACACAGTGTGGCAGTCATCGCGTAGCCCTAACATGGATGCGGAGAAGGATAGGGAAAGTGTGCATTGTCCAGCCAGGGTTTTTTTGTTTTTATTTTTCCATTGCAGAATAGACATGCAGTGCAGTATTGCATATGTACACACAAACAGAAGTGATTCAGGCAAGATCAACAAGGTGTAGGTTACAGTAGGCAAGCTGAGAGATCAATGTGGGGGTGGATTGGGTTTTAGGGTTGTTTTCAGAGAAATGAAATAATTTTTTTCATCAAATTTTTCTAAGCAAATCTAGCTGATGACATGTCAACATAAACCCATGACTCAACTAAAGGCTGTATAAGTGCATAGAGGAGGAGAGTGCATGCCAAGACACCAACTACATTGCATACCATAGAGAAGGAACGTAATGGCCACATACTGTCAGACGGCTGCCTAGGGTGAGAACTTACACAATCTTGACGATGCATATATTCATATGATTCTTGCAAGGTATTGTGGGTATTGTAGTTCATTCACTCCCAAACACAGCTGATGACAATAATTTGAGTTGTGAAACCAAGTGGTAAGATCAATAAAATACTTCTTTTATTGATGGGGTTTAATTCACCCAGCACATGTATGCTTGATAGCACTATAAATGAGGTTACTTGCTTGCAGTGTTTAAAATGGATAACAAAAAGTCACAAAGTAAACCAGAAAACAACCTTCAGCTTGTCAGACAATTAGCTAATGTTTTCTTAGCAAATAATTACCAAATACAAAGGCACAAAGTAAAGAATAAACTTTGCTGGTTAGGTTAACTTCTGCTTATTTTTCCACGCCGATCTCAGCAGTGATTCTCCCTTGCTCACACACACAATCAGGTGCAGCCCTAATTACTATCAATGGACCAGCTGAAAGCCTTTAGCTGGCTGGCTGCTACTGTGTGAGCCCAAATCCTGCTTTAAGAGCTGTTTGCAGTGGAAATAAAGAACAAAGTTAGGTTTCTTTGTGATGGCTGATGTGTTTGCTCATAGAAAACTAGCAATAGCATTTAGATAGAGAACAGTCCACATAAATAGTTTCATCTGCTGTATCTCCCCCTTCATCAACAATCATAGGGTCAATATCATACATTGGCACAGATGAGTCTTTCATTAAGGCACTATCATGAGAATGCTTATTCCCTTGCTGCCATTCTCTATTATAGATAGGGTCTGGATCAGTGTTCATACCTGAGCCTCTCCTGCCATCATAATTCCTCTCTGTAAAGCCTGGCCAATATGTAATCCAATTCTGATGTCCAGCCTTCCAATCTTGATCCCTGGACACTGGATCTCCTCTCACATACCTTCTGGCCTTGGTCCGAAAGTCCCTTCCACATGCAGTCTTCTCTCTTCCAGGTAGCCACTGGTGATTCCTATCTCTGCCAATCCATTCCTCTGGCTGAATCCAGTCCAATGGACTCTGCTGGCATTTGGAATACCTCCCAGTATGGGTACTGCCTTGGAATCTCCCAGACCTTCCAATGGGCGTTCTTCTCTTCCTTCCAGAGAGTTTCCTTCTTTCTCTATCCGCTTGGCTTGGCTTCTGTTTCTCCAGGTGATACTGGTGCTTGAGCTTGTAGCCGTTCCTGTCTCTGTATCTCTTTCTGAAGCTGTTCTTGTAGCTCTCCCTGAAGCTGGGCTGGAGCTTGTAGTAACTGTTATCTGAAGAATAAGCTCTATTCTTATTCTGTCCTAATGTGTGCTGCTCCCTAACACAGTGCAGCTGTCTTGAATCAGGCCCTGCCCTTTGAGATGAGTGCTTAGGGATTACCTCATAGCTCTCTTGATTGCACACACCTTTTCTCACTTCAGCCCCTCTCATGGCTGCTGGAAACCTGGTGCATTCTGGGACTGGTAGTCTTTTATGTGAAAACTCTGTTTTCTTGCTTCTACCAGAACTGACAGGTTGCTTGTTCAGAGTCACATCATCTTTTCTATAGCTCCTACCTGAGCTATGATAAGCTTCCTTATCACAATACACAAAGAGGCTCTGATGGGAGGGGGTTTATTAGGTGCACATATAGGCTATCCATGCTTTGCCATTATCACTTTCACACAGTGGGCTGACATGCAGCCATCAGGGTCACGTCAAAAGCAGACATCGGGGTGTGGTTTAGCGGACATAACGCAGACATTGAGATATATGTTTAGCAACTCAGTAGCACACAGCTGTTAATGTTAGTCAAGGTATGAGATATACACACCAGGAAATGTGTTTGGACAGAGGATCCCGGAGGTGCCCCTGCATATTTCCATGTGTTACAGCAATTGACAGCGGGGTAGCAGACGACATTGGGACACCAGTACACACAGTGAAGGGCCATTGGGAGCAACATGGGGGACCCAGGATAATACTGCAGCCTTGGAGTGAGTTGGGAACACGGTAGGGAAAAAACACTCATGTTCACCAGTGTGTGCGACAACAGGGAGGTGAGGGAGGGGACAGACAGAGTACGGACCCCTGTAGTTTGGCAAAGACATGTCCTTGATGCCTCTCACATGGGAGAGATGTGTACAGTGTGATAGTGAACAGTGAGTCTGTAAAGGATGTTGGGGGGTGTGGAAGCTGGGGATAGGAATGCGCATTGTGTGTTGCACAGCTAGAACATGACATATGTATGTTTCCCTTGTGTTTCCCAATGCACAGGACATAGTTGTTGAAGCTCCTGGTGCTGTGGTGCATTGGCAAGGGACTGTACATCAGCCAAAATGCTGTGGGCTGGGGTAGGTGGAACTACAGCTATATTGTCTGTGCCAGCAGTCAGGGGGAACACATGTTCTCGGTGATCTTTCCTATTGTCCAGATGTTGTGGTTCACCTCTTTTCCCTGCACCTGCCTAAACCATATTTTGCTGTTGACACACATATCCCCATGTGTTCCTATTCCAGTATGTCTTCAGCAACACTGTCTCTGGGACATGTCCAACAGAGCTGCATGTGTGTGGAGGTTGTAGGTTTATGGGTGGTGGCCTACACGTGCACCCTTCCCCGACATTGTACCATGAGCCAACACCAGGGTATCATTGCATTTCACAGGGTCTTTATGTGTACAAATCTCCACTTGTGGACATACAGGCCATATGCTACTGCTGGCACGCTGCCCTTTGCATACTGTGTGTGTGTGTTCTTGTGTTGGCTGTGTGATGATACAGTGTTCAGGCTTTTTACATTATCATGTGTTGTGAGGGGTCTGTTCACCTGGGGGGCGGTGGTGACTGTGCTATCTCTACCTTACTGGTGTTTACCGTGTAACCATTGTGGACATGTGTTGTGTGTTGGGAACAGAACTGTGTCTTGTGTTCTGACATACCACTGTTGACCTGCTTTTTGTATCACAGATATCGGCGTGACATGGTGACATGGAGATTCTACATATTTTGCTGACATTGTGTCCCTTCACTGTGACCTGTTATGGTCTTTGAGTGGCTCAGAGGATCCAAGACATACACCTGATGCAAGCACAAGGTAGTTTGCACCTTTGTTCTTTTGGTAATGACATCAACCTTTACATGTTAATGATTTACTCTTTGTGTCATATACATTTCATGTTGGCTCTGTGTTCACGAACGCTGATGCACATAGGCTGGAGCTCTGAAACGCCTGTGTCACATGGGCATGGACAGAAACATATCCATGTGATACCCGTGTGTATGCTTCCAATTCTAAATGTCCCCAACATGCAGTGTTTATTGTGTTGTGATCATGTCATGTTTGCCTGTGTGTCCCTTCATTATGTGCTTCTTAATGATTGACTCTCTGCAATTTGTTCTGATGTTGCAAGGCGCATACCAATACAGTATTTCTCCTCTTCTGACACAGGGCAGAGAACAAACCAGACACATCTATTACAGTGCATGTGGCATCGCCATCACCCACCTGTTGGGGGACAGAACACCATGGAACTTTCCCTGGAAAATGGTGCCATAGGATGTTTGACCTGTGCGAGTGTGACACATGCCTAGGATGGACAGTATTATTTTTGGATTGCTACTTTGCCCATGACAGACCTGTCCAACACACTGCTGCTGCCGTGCTCTAGTTGGGAGTCGTGCTCATCGCAGGAGACACACAGGACCTTTCATGTACTGTGGCATATTGGGATGTGACACTTGACTATGCATGCCCAGGGTTGCAAGGATAGTCTTAACCTGACGTGTTGGATTGCAGATACGCTTTGGACTTTGCACATTGTGTACTGGTCCCCACGTGTGAATCAGGGACTGCCATTGTCACTGTATGTTGCACATTCCTCCACAGTTGTTTCTTTTGGCCATGTGTGTGACATGGAACACAGGATATGCTCATCTGTTTGTTTCAACACAAGCATACAGCCATACGTGTGGCATAAGGGTAGCGATGGAGAGGTCATGTTGTCTATGTCCACCTAATCTCCACCTGGAGCTGATACAGGTTTTTCAACAACACCGCTTTAATGCACGCCAGCATCCTGGATTGATGTTTTCAATCAACAAGGATCTTTGCGTGCATGTGTGGCATCACTGAATCATGTTGAAATATCAATGGTGCATGTGCATATGACTGACTATGTTGGGAAAACACAGCACGTGGCAATATGGCTTCTGTGTGGTTTACTGTAACATGTTTGCCCTTAATTTCCCTCTCTATATACTGTTTCTTGTGTTTGTTTACTGTACAGACGTGCCGCTCTGCATTGATTTACAAACCTTGCATTGCATGTCTGCACAGTCCTATTTATCCCCTGAGGTGACGACACTCACATTGCCACATTATATTTGGAGTGTCGCAGTATGAGTGTCCGTTGTCTTCCTTCAATTGTGCATTCCATGTACGGTGATATATGTGTACAGACACTGTCTACACACCAACCGGTGCAGGGGGACCTCCTGCATGGTGTTATCTCTGCATGTTTCTGCAGGTAGTTTTAATTAAAGTCTGTCTGTGTTCATGTGCCTCTGCTACCTGTTAGCATATCCTCATTGTGCATTTGATGATTGTTTAGGGTTACATTGTTGCACCTTGGATTCCTATATCAGGCATTATGTGATAGCTGTAACATTATTTTCAATCTGTGGTTCTAAAGTTACAACGTTTCAACAACATATGCTGTTTTCATTTGTGTGCCTCCTGTGTTGCCAGATAGATATATTTTAGGGAACAGATCAGGATTGATGTGTGTTGGTCCCTCATCATGCACTGCCTACTGTCTACATGCACTCATATGTGAGTAACACATTTGAGGCGTGCGTCAGCATGTGGGGTGTGAGGGCCTAATGCATAGTGCTGCACATTATGTCTCCTGCCCCTCATTTGTAGACGGTCCAGTGACCTTTCTGTCTTTCACCTTGGATCCACTCATCTTGATATTATGATGGCGGGATCTACACTATCTGTGAAGATGAACCCAAATAAACATATGTGTTTGATATACATTTGTCTCTGCTGCTGCTTGATCATGGTGACAAACTTGCAATACAATGTGTGCCTTTGAGTCAGTCCTGACTCCTTGTGACCCAGAGACTCCAGGGTTTTCTTGTCAGTGTCACTGGAAGTAGATTGTCAGGTCTTTCTTCCAGACTAATTGAGGGTTACGTGACTTGCCCAAGGCCACATGGAGTGCTAGTGTGAATTGAGCCCTGGTTGCTTAGTGACCAAGCCAGTTTTCTAAACACTAGGCTACTCCTCCACTCTTTTATCACATTGACACTTGTATCTACTGATTTGCTGGTCATGTACACGGCCCACCTGTGCTCACATCCTTGTATGGTGGCAGCTGTGTATCTGCCAGCCATTTGCCACATCACTGGGTATTACAGGTTCCCATACACACCCTCCCTTTGGGGTATTTTTTTTGTGTTGTGCTCAGTGTGCTGTTTGGGGTAGTGGTTAGAGGCATGTGTTATAACTCCCTAGTTTGCAGGTTTGATCCCCACATGTGGTTTATCTTTTTCTTTTCTGTTGTGCTAACTGGACCATTAGGTACCAGCAGGTTCATCACCTCTACACACACCCTTCCCTCTCTTCACTGTACACCAAGGTGTGCCCTCTGTGCTGCCTAGCCATCAGATATTATCTGTTACATAGGTCTCTTTCTTTATGGTGCACTTGGGGGTTTTGTATTGCTGTGGTTCAGCTGGTGTGTGGTACACCTGTTTGCATGTTGAATTCTCGCCTGTCCTGTTCCAGATTTTTCACCAGCTCCACAGAGCATCCTCTGCTGCCCTTGGGGTTTAGTTTCTTTCCTCTTTTGCATGCTGTATCCACTGCATAACATTTCATTGTGTGTGTGCATGTGTCTCTGCTCCCAATTACAGACTGTGATCTGATCTGTACACAGCAGATCTGCATGTGCATTTGGTCATGGTTACTGTTGGGGGTTTGCCTGTCCTGACAGGCAGCAGGCGTCTTGTGTGATGCCCTGCACTATTTTTGAATGCAGCCTTTGCTAATGAGCTCACGTTGGTGGTGTGGCCTACCGGTTTGTGCATTGCCATTTGTGGTAGTGGTCATAGGTGTGATTCCTCTCTGTACTCTTTCATTTGTATGCTTGTCCTGCAGAACTAGTTTTCATTCGTGTGACAGTCATATCTGTGCAGATCTGTGCTATGAGCACATTGTACCCTCATCAGAGTTGTGAAGCATCCTTCTGTCCATCTTCTGTCTGCCAGCTGTGTGCCATCCTACCCTGATGTGCATGCTGCTACCCCACGTCCTGCACTCCTACACATTCCTGCATTGCAGCTCTCCCTGGTTGCCTCTCCTGTGTGCTCTGCATAGCACTGCTACTCCACTGTCATCCTGATATTTCACCTATCCTGCCATTTCTGGCTCCTCTGTTGCACACATCTTCCCATCCTCTGTCACACACTGTTATTATAGCATGGTACATTACCATCACTCTGTGCATAGCTACAGCTGCCCCCGATATGTTTGTCCATTTTTCTAGCTGCCACATGGGCTGCAGCTGATTTGTGTGGTCCATCAGCTCTGATCTACGTCCTTCTTTTACTTATGCATTGTCTTTCCTTTCTGCTCTGTGCAGTGTTTGGGTTACGTGTGTGTTTGCCACATACCTCTCTTGCCTTTCAAATTGGGGGACCTTACTGCTCTTGGCCAACATTTTTGGGTTCACCTATACATCCTTGGGGCATCTTACGCCACACCTTCTATTCAGGCAGCTTATGGGGTGCCTACTATGGTGCCTGGGAGTTGGCAACCTTTCAACATGGCCTCTGGGGAACATTATAACTCGCCTTTGCTGACGTGGTTGTTTAGGATGTGCCTTCTGGTGCACTCTAAAGGGTGCATTAATTTATGGCACTGGGGTGGGGTTCTTTTTAGATGGCAGCACAGATTGTTGTACAGTTGCAAGCAGAAAAGGGAATTATCTCAACCAACCTTATTTATTAGGTACAATGGGGATTTGAACTCATGGCCCCTGCACCATCAGTCAATGTCTTAACCATTGTGCTACACTGCTGCTCCTCCTTGCATGTCAGTGCACCGACTTAAGATTTTCATGCGTTAAAATGCACAGTGCTGCCATCAAAAACAGTGCTATGACCTTGCGGGGCCTCATACGGCACCCTATAAAACGCACTATAAGGAACATTCTAGGGTGCCTGGGCGGACAGTGCACTTTATAGTATGCCCTCTGGAGTGCCTTATAGGGCGGCTGATGCGGCACCTTATGTTACAGCACTTTGAGAGTGTGTTTGCTAGCTGCACTAATTAAAACAATATTAAATTGCCTCATAATGCAATATTACACATAACAGGTTGTGCCTCAGCCAGCCTTATTCATTGGGCACAGTGGGGAATTGAACCCATGACCCCTGCACCATCAGTCAATGTCTTAACCATTGTGCTACACTGCTGTTTGTTCTTGCATGTCAGCGCACCTACTTAACATTTCCATGCATTAAAATGCACAGTGCTGCCATCAAAAACAGTGCTATGACCTTGCCGTGCCTCATAGGGCACCCTATATGGCGCCCTATCGGCCACCCTTTAAGCAACATTGTAGGGTGCCGTGGCGGACAGTGCACTTTAAAATGTGCCCTCTGGGGTACCTTATGGGGTGCCTTATGCAGCACCTTATGTTACAGCGCTTTGAGAGTGCGTTTGCTAGCAGCAGTAATTAAAATAAAATTAAAAGCCTCATAATGCAATATTACACATAACAGGTAGTGCCTCAGCCAGCCTTATTCATTGGGCACAGTGGGGGATTGAACTCATGACCCCTGCACCATCTGTCAGGGTCTTCACCATTGTACTGCAGCCCTGCTCCTCTGTTTGTACATCAGCGCGCCTGCTTATGCTTCCCGCGTGCATTTCTTGTGCGCTAATGTGCGCGGCGCACAAGAGCGCGCGGTGCACAAGAGCGCGCGCGATAATCCCGGTTTGCTAGGTTAAGACTGAAACGCCCACTCCTTATATGGCATCCTGCACACTAGCGCCGGGTGCACATTAGGACGGTTTAGTAAACATACCCCCAAGTTTTTACTACCTTCTGATGTGGGGCAGGCTTCTCCACTTCAGTGAGGCCTAGGAAGCTATCACATCTGACAGATGTTTTTCAGGATCATGAGCCAAGGGTACAAATTTAACTTCACTCATCCTCCCCTGAACAGGGCTTCAATTACTGTCTCTAGGCATCCATTTCAAAATCTTCCTGTACTAGACAAAGAACTACAATCCCTCCTTCACGCTCAGGTAATCCAGGAGGTGTCTCCATTGGAAAGGAGTTGAGGATTCTCTTCCAAGTATTTCCTGGTTCTGAAGAAACTGGGCAGGCTTCAACCAATTCTGGATCTGAGAGAGTGCAACACATTCATTGCTTTGCAAACAAATACAACATCATCAAAAAATAAAGCATCTAACCAAAATCTTAGGGGTATGTTTACTAATCAGCAGTAGCGGCTTCCCTGCGATATCAGAGCCACAGCCCCATTGAATTCAATGGGGCCACAGCTCCGATATTGCACGGAAGCCGCTAACGCCGATTAGTAAACATACCCCTTGGTGTACTGTTGAGATTTGCAGGGCTTGTACTGGATTGCTCTTTCCTTTGATATAGACTTTAATGTTGCAGTTATGCCTGGGTTAATGGCATTGCTGGGGAAATCAGGGGTATGGTTGCAACAGATTTTGTGGTTTAAAATTGTTGAAACGATTGTGCAGTGTACTGTCTTCTGTAAATATTTGAGTAAGGTTGACAAAATGAGGCAGGCTGGTCTGTTGGCAAAGTGGGCATCCTAATACTATGGTCCTGAAAGACGCCATATCCTTTACATTCTTATCAAAAAGATTGTCACCAAGAAATGATTTATCTGCCAAACAAATAATTAAGATCTTACTGCAGATCTGATGCTCTGAGACAGGCCTTTACATGCTCCAGTAGCGACAATGGCAGTCCTAGATACTGTGTTGTAAGCATTATAAGTGGCGTGAATAAGATGGTACTCACAATCCTCTATGTTTTTGAGTCATCTGAATGTATGATGCTGCCTGAATGTAAAAATCATGTGATTTTACATACGTTATGTTCTGTTCAACTTGAGAGTGGTAGAATTGCATTATCTGTAGTTGATGAGCTGTAATTTGTGAGCGTAGCATAGCAACTTGGAAAACCTTCCTTCCTATGACATCAAGAATCCAAGTTATCAATGTCCCTGTTTAATATACATTACCAAGTTTAAGTTACAATGTAAACCATTTTGACTGAAATGATAAAGCAATATTAAAAAACACATTAAATAAATAAATAAAATAAAATAAATGAGAATCTTAAGATCTTTGCCTGGAGGTATAATAGCATGAGATTGATGTCTTTGATCTCTTGAGAGTAATCTCTGCCACAAATAACTGGTGAGGGAGCTGGGACTTTTCATGATCTAGAACAGCCATTTGGAGACTGGTAGAGCAGAGAGGAGATTCAGCCTTACTGGTGTTCCTGGAAGATTAGATGAACTGGAAGTACTAATAACTCCCAAGGTGCATTAATAGACTTCAGAATGGAAAAGAAGCCATGCCTGTCATTTGTGGTTGCTGGCTCACTGAGGGAAAACAAGAGACAGTGTCTGAAGAAAATAGATATGTCTTCTGATTTTGTGCCACTGTTGTAGTCAGTGAGGCCCACTTCTGTTGACCTTTTAGCGGATGGTGGTATCACTTCTGCGACTTCCATCAGAATGGGAGTGAAGGATTCACTCCCTGATTCCAAAAGATCATATTCTGCTTCTTGTTCCATGGGGTTCCCATTCCTTCATCCTGTTTGTCTGTCTTGAATAGACTATAAGCTCTCTAGAACAGGAAAGCACAGTTACTTACCTGTAACAGGTGATCTCTGGGAACAGCAGGAATAAGTCTTCACATATGGGTACGTCGGTACCGACGACGGAGCCCGCGCGGGAACGCTCCCCAGCATCTTAAAAGAAAGCTTTTGAGAGCATCCTCCATGCATGCGCGCTGCCTTCCCGCCCAAACACTTCCCTCACATCAGTTGTGTTTGTAGCTGAGACCGAAGGAGGGAAGTAACAAATTAAAAAGAGAGAGAGAGAAAGAGAGCAACTCCTAGGGGAGGTGGGTGGGCTGTGAAGACTTATTCCTGTTGTTCCCAGGGATCACCTGTTACAGGTAAGTAACTGTGCTATCTCCAGGAACAAGCAGAAATGAGTCTTCACATATGGGGACTCCCAAGCTAAGATGCCTGGGAGAGGCCCAGCATGTAGCAAGTAAATAAAAAATGGGACATGCTTGCTCCCGAGAACCTCAGGCATCCAAGGGATGGAGGGTAGGAGTTGAGCTAACAGAGTAAAATTGAAGTGCTGTGGAACAGCTGAACTAAACAAGGAAGCAGGTAAGTGTCCTTGTGTAGAGATAGCCGTTAGTAAGGATAGAGTTCCCAATTCTTGAAAAGAGATGTTATCCAGGGATTGCAAAAAATCTATACATATGGGGAAAGTGGATATGGGTCTGTTGAAAAGAACCATCACATTGTCCTCATATGAACTTCCCCTATCATGAGTGAAGGGAATGGAGCTGCAATATAGACAAAGATAAGAAATTACACAGGTACACTAAAAAAAGTTTTTTTTAAACTGCCTCTAATGTTTCGATTGATTTTTACGTTTTTTGGTGCGCTGAATCCAAATCTGGTAACCAATTTGCTCCATCACGTACAGATTTTTTGCTACATTGGGTTAGCAGTTTGAGGTGAACGTTTCAGATTGAGTGTGATCGAGATAAAAGTTTCTTGGATGAATTCTTTATACTAATTGTTTAGTAGTTATTCAAATAAGAATAAAGAAAATTGTAAGAATAGAGTAATGTCAACAAAACACACTGTGATGGTAGCAAAATTGTCTGCACTTAAAACAGCCACATACATGTGCACAAACATTCAGCATATAAGAGCGAGGTTAGACACAAAGCAAAGCAAAGAAATGTGCAAAAAATGTTGTACAGGTATGTATGTAAGAATAGAAAACGCAAACCGCACCATTGCAATACATGAAGACAAACACCCGATGGTGTGAAAATAAAATTCTAATAAATGAGATCCGACACTGTGGTAATAACTAGCAAATTTTTATTTCAAAGTTTAGTAAAAACACGATATTTGTCAACACAGTTTAGATTTTAAAGTCATTCTTGGGTCAATCAATCTCCTGGTGGGCCCGTTTCTTCTTCCCCCGAATGCTTCTCTTGGTGCGCTGCTTGGCGTATTTTTCATCTGGGGTTTCCCGCAGCAGCAACCAGCAGAAATCAGCCATCATAGTGGTGTTCCATCTTCCTTGGTACCTTCTCTCTGCGTCCTTGATGTCCTGGTGAAACCTTTCACCTTGTTCTTCACTGTACGCCCCCATGTTTTCGGGAAAGTAGTTCACATGGGAGTGCAAGAAATGGACTTTCAGGCTCATGTTACAGCCTTGTTCTTTGAAGGCATTGAGCATCCTGGCAACAATATCCTTATAGTTCTCATCCCGCCTGTTCCCCAAGAATTTGAGAACAACATCCTTGAAGGAATCCCAGGCTTCTTTTTCCTTCTCAGACATCGTTTCAGCGAATGCTCCATCTGAAATGAGTTTCCTTATATCAGGACCAACAAACACTCCTTCCTTTAGCTTTGCTTCAGAAAGTCGGGGGAACTTTGAGCAAAGGTACCGAAAGCACTCACCATCTTTTGGAAGGGACTTGATGAATTGCTTAATGAGACCCAACTTAATGTGGAGAGGTGGTAATAGAATTTTATCACGAGGTACCAAGCTCTCATGAAGAACATTTTTCTCACCGGGTCTCAAATACTCCCGAATTGGCCAGTCTTTTTTTTTCCCCCAGTGTAGGTCGCGGGCCCGGCTATCCCACAAGCAAAGGAAGCAGGGATATTTGGTGAAACTGGATTGCTGCCCTAATAGCATGGATAGAATTTTAAAGTCTCCACAAATCATCCACTTATGCTCATCATAACGAATCTTCTGAAGAATCAGGGCCAAATTCTCGTATTTTTCTTGGAGAATAACATGAGCAATAGGAACTGAAGCGAATGTGTTGCCATTATGAAGAAGAACACCTTTTATGCTGTCTTTTGACGAATCAATGAACAGCCGCCATTCAGCAGGATCATACTTGAGTTTAAACTTTTCCATCACTCCGTATATATCGATGCAAAATACCAAATCTTCCTCTTTGCTGAAATACTTCAAAAATTGTGTCTCGCGGTTGCGGTACCAATAAAAAGTTGTTCCTGATGACAATAGATTTTTCTGTTTAAGCCGAGAACCTAGCAGTTGGGCAGCATCTTTTGGGAGTCCTAAATCCCGGACTAAATCATTCAATTCAGCTTGAGAGAAAAGTTCAGGTTTCGGATCTGGTTCAGTTTCAAACTCGGAAGTACTGGACTCATCGGGAAAAGCCATCTGATGAGTCTCATCATGATCAGAACCGTCCACACAAATATGATCCAAAGATTTTGGTGGTTCAGGCACAGGTACTTCGTTGCTATGAGGCATAGGCCTAATTGCTGAGGGAAGGTTGGGGTAACTTATTACGTTCTTATTTTTTTTTTTTTTTTTTTTAACTTTTATTTTCATTTTGCAACAAACAAAAGAAACAACACACCAAAAGAGACAAAACGAGTATACAATAAGGAAAAGTAAACCCATTACCCCCCACCCCATTGCTTCTTCTCTACCCGATTATATCATCGTGTGAGCGCTTCCAATTAACAGTGATTATACATCAAACGATCAAAAGAGTATCTACAATACAGCATGATCATGGGACAGAGATATATACAAAGTTAGACAGTCAGATGAGAGCATTTAGCAACATGAACATAGTCATTGAGCATCTTCCATTGAGACCAATGAGAAGGAGTCGGAACAGAGGAAGCGAACAGACGAGGTATTTGTTCATATTTACTGTAAAGACAGGCATGATTCCACCATTCATTGGGGCTCAGATGGGAGCTAATTTTCCAGTATACTTAATTAGGGAAATAGCAATGCCAAGCATAAAGTTCGAAAGGAGATAAGCCATTTTTGGGAGAGAGGGGATCCCCGCAATAGGGCAAAGTCCCACTACCCTCCAAGAAAGGGGCTCCTGAGAGTGCGATATAGACTAAATACGACCCCAGACCCGACGCTAGTAATACTGTGGTGCGGGATATTCATGCATAACATGAGACAATGAACCAATGGCCGCAGGACGTGTCCAGCAACCATTGCCCTGAGTAGTGTTCCGTTTATCTAATCTGTAAGAAGTGTAAAAACACCGGTGGGCTAGAAAGAAGAGGGTCGGAGTGAGTGAGGCGGATCGGAAACCCGTGTCCCTCTACTCCTGATAAGGCTCCATTGCTCCGAGGTCAAAGTCACATGCAATTCTCTCTCCCATACTTTCTGCGCAATAAGGGTATTTCTAGCTATAGCATTACATAAGGTTTAGTAAAATTGGGTGCTACACCCGGTGAACTACCGAGAGATCGGAGAGTCTCCAATCAACCTTATGTAGAGAATGCCGATGGCGGGAGTACTCTAGTGCTCCGAAGGCGATGCTGAAGTCACACTGACCAGAATCGGGAGTCTAAAGATTGCATAAGAGTATGAAGGCACCTAAAGTGCCTAAAAGCATTAGTGGATAGTGGGAGTCTGATGGGAGAGTCAGACCAGGGAGAAAGGTAAGAGGAATCGGTTTGTAAAGGCCCGCTTCTATCTAGCCACACAGGTCTACTCGGTACTGGATCTTCCAACCAACGAGCACCTTGTTTGAGAAGAAAAGATTGAGGGAACACTTGAGTAAAATCGCCACCAAGTATTAATGGAGCATTGGCAGAGGCCAAGGCCAACTGCGCAATACGTGCATAGGAAGCAGGGTTGTCCACATTCGGGGCATAATGCAAATACACGTGAATGCACTATCTCCAACCTCAAGGTGCACACGGGCCCATCTACCCTCCTTGTCAGCGCGAATATCAGGTACAGTAACGTGCAAAGACTTCTTAACCAGAATGGCTATCCCGTACCATTTGGAAACGGTGGGAGAATAGGCAGCTACCATGTGAGGCTTAGCATTGGGTTTCAGTGTTTCAGCAGAGTTTAAATACGTTTCCTGGAGAAACACTAAATCAACATGCTCATGGCGAAGATAGCTAAGGATTTTCTTTCCTTTGAGTGGACCATTAATGCCTTTGACAGTGAATGATAAGATTTACATAAGGCCATTCAGAAAAGTTAAAAATTCTGAGCATGATAACACACATAATTTCACTATGTCCCTCAAACTGACTGTATCTGGCTGTACACATGACATAGAAAAATAAGCTAATATAATACAATGAAGCGCCCCACATTAACAAAGAAAACTGCAGTACAGTAGAGGAGAAGCAAAACCCCAAAATTACTGGCGACCATGTGTCTGCGGGGAGAAACCCCAGAGAAGGCCGAAATTGAAAAAACACATAACCTGTAGGACTGTGCGTGCTCCGAATCCGACCGAGGCACACATCGTGAAGGGATAGGAGACCGAAAACAAAAGTCATATAGAGAAAGAAAGAAAGTCCAGGCTATTTCTGTGCTTGGCTATGACCGCCGCATCGGGCCCTTCAAAATGGCGGATAGAGCCGGCAGATAGGAGTCCAAGATTTGGGATTAGCGCATCTGCTCTGCTTCTTTGGAGTCCAAAAATGTTGATAGTAGATCAGGATCTTCGAACATCCTGGTTTGGTTGTGGAGAGTCACTCGAAGCTTCGCTGGATACAACAGGCCAAAGCGAGCCTGTAGCTGTTGAAGTCGAGGGCGAAAAGCAAGGAGTTTCTTCCGACGGTCAACGGTAGGCTTTGCCAAATCAGGAAAGAAGGATACCTTACGGCCTTCAAATTCCAAATGATGATTCGCTCGGGCAGCATGTAAAATTTGTTCCACTTGTTGATATCGTAACAAGCTAAAGATAATAGGCCGGGGGGTCGTGCGGTTGAGCGCCATGTGGGCAGGAACACGGTGTGCTCGATCGATTTCCAGTTCTCTGTGAAAAGTGATCTTCAGCAAGGAGGGAAGAGTTTTGAGCAAGAATTCTCTTATATCTCCTGCTTCCACCCCCTCCGGTATTCCGAGGAGCCTCACATTGTTGCGACGGGCTCGATTATTGCTATCTTCTAACTCCTTTTGAAGATTCTGTATCTGGCGCTCAGCCTTGTCCAGATTGCCCAAGCGCACCTCGTGCGAGTCGAGGACCCCCGCCATATTGTCCTGCCGTAATGAAAGACTTTCAAGTCGGTCCTGGAGCACTCCAAAGTCTTCTCGCATGGCTCGAAGCGCTTCTCCATTAGACTGCACCAATTCCTTCACGCCGCGGATTTCCTCCAAAATCTCCAGGTGCATTTCGGGGTTTTCACGAAATGGAACCATCTTCTGTGGGGAGGACACCTCTGTTTTGGAGCGTTTTCCGTGAGAAGAAGAAGGAGACCCGAAGTCCAAGCGCGCTGGTTTATGGGCCGCCATCCCCCCCGAGGTGCCCCGGTCAGCCCGGAGCGAAATAGTAAATTTGTATAGGTATTAAGTCAGGATTCTAAGTAGGCCTCTCGGGAGCTTCAACGCAAAGCGTCCTACCCGCTGGACATCAGGCTCCGCCCCCCAACGTTCTTATTTTTTAAGTTGTATCCCTTCACAATGCAAGAGCAAAAATAGCAGTCACTGCTGTGGTCTCTTTGTTCACGCCACATCATAGGTATTCCGAAACGAAATGCTTGTTTTTTACCTTTCATCCATAAGCGTAGATCTTCCTCACATGTCTTGCACACTTTGTGAGGAGCCCACGGTTTGTCTTGATCGCCTAACTTCAAACCGAAATAGGCGAAATATACTTTTTTAATAAATGCAGAAATGTTCCTCTGCCGCTTTTTCACGGTATATTCCCCACAAATAAAACAAAAACTGTCCGGAGAGTTGACGCAACCTCTGGCTCTGTGAGCCATCACAAATACACAGCACTGCAAACTACAACTGTAGTGAACCACTTCGGAATAAAGCTGGATTACGACTGAGCAAACAAAAGGTAATAATGAACTTGCAAGAAACTGAAATTTGACAGGAACGTTCATGTCGCAACCACTGTGTTTGAGCGAGCGAACGAGGCGAGGCGAACAGGAAAGAACATGCGCCAGCGCGAGTACTGGATTTAGCCCCCCGCCTCCCAATTCTCCTGTTAATGTATAAAATGAATACAAAACACTCTAATATATCATGAGGGAGTGTTTCTAGTTAGTTAACCATTACAACCTCTATTTTGGGCCAAGAAAATAAACTGCAGTCGGCTAAAAAGAAATTATGTGAACATTCCTTATATGGTAAGAAATCTAATTTTGCAAGAAAACGTGACGTGATGGAACATTTTGGCTATTTTTCCTGGATTCAGCACCCCAAAATCTATAGGAATCAGTTGCAAAACTGGAGGCAGTTTTTTGGTAGTGTACCTGTGTTATTCTTAATTTTTTTAGACTCCTTTTGCACCTAATTTCTCCATACAACTCCTGAACACTTCAGATGAACAGAGTAAGCTGTTCTTCCTTCTAGATAAAGATGATCTCTTTTCTACTCTTGTAGGGTCTCTTCTTTATTTCCTGTTATTACATTTCAGTAGAACTCCCTGCTCACCAGGGAAACAGAACTTCTAAAACGTAGACATTCTAGAACCTTGTCTGTTTCTTTGTAGCTCTATAAATCTAAATAGGCCAAGAAGTATGGAGCATACTCCCCCTCAGTAAGAATCCCACTCAGATTCCCACTGAAGTCCCCCACAGCTGGAACCTAGGAACTCTGATCTTGAGCCCAGGGTTCCTGCAAAATAGAGAACCCAGAACCTTCTGTACTCTTGGTTTTATAACTCATACAACCTTTCGGGCACTACCTATTATGGCATGTTTGTATAGCACTTTTACTACTACTACTATTACTACTTATCTTTTGTGTAGCGCTACAACATGTACACAGCATTTTACATATAGATGTAAGACAGTCCTTTCTCATTAGAGCTTACAATCTAATTAAGACAAACAAAATCATAAAACTAGGGACTACAGTATGGTAAAATACACATAAGTGGTGAAAAAGAGAGTGAAGGGCATCAGGATCCAAAGGCAACTTTGAAGAGATTTGTTTTTAGCCTGGATTTGAATAGGACAAGAGAATGAACCTGATGTCCTGACTTGGGTAGTTTGTTCCAGTCAATGGAGCAGCAAGGTGGAATGGTCAAAGTATGGAGTTGGCAGTGGCAGAGAAGGGCACAGATAAAATGGATCTGCCAGAGGAGTGGTGTAAGGTGAGATAAGAGAGGAAAGGCAGTGAGGAGCTGCAGAATGAATGCACTTATAGGTCAGTAAGAGAAGTTGAACTGGATGCAGAAATGAATAGGGAGCCAGTCAGTGCAGCTGAATTTTGAACAGATTGAAGAGGAGAGAGATGATTCAGAGGGAGACCTATGAGGATTTACTTACAATAATCAAGATGAGAGGTGATTAGAAAGTGGATAATGGTCTTAATAGTGTGTTCAGAAAGGAAGGGATGAATTCTGCTTTTGTTAAAATTAATACTGTAAGCATCAAGTTTTAGCTATCTGTTGGATGTGTGCAGAGAAAGAGAGACTAGAGTCAAAGATGACCCCAACGTTGCGAGTTGAGGAAACAGGGAAGAGTACAGTGTTATTTACAGAAACAGAGATGGGAGGAAGGGGAGGTGGGTATAGGGAGTAAGACAAGGAGCTCAACTTTGATCATCTTCAATTTTAGATGTTGGTGATTTATCCAGGCAGCAATGTCAGATAAGCAAGCAGAGATCTGGGCCTGGATTCCTGGAGAGATTTCAGGTGCAGAGAGGTAGATCTGAGAGTTATCAGTGTAAAGTTAGTACTGAAAACCATGGGAGGAGATAAGTACACCAAGGGATTGAGTGTAGAGAGAGAAATGGAGAGGTCCTGAGCTCTAAGGTACACCAACAGAACATGGGATGGCAGTAGAGGAGGATCCACCAGAAGATGCACTATGAGAGGAATTTTAGAAGGGACATCCAAGTGCAAATAGGGATGTCCAGAACAGAATGTGCAAGAAAACACTTGTGATATCTATGTCTCTGGATAATTTTAGACACATACAGGTTTCCAAAGTGGACGTGTGCATGGCCAGCCACATAGATTAACCCAGTAGGGACACATGTATCTGGGACATCCAGCTCAGACAAGCTAGCAAACAGGGATGTCCAGTGACAGAGCACATTGACAACATGAGCATCCATTCCCCATCAGTTGTTGTTGATATATACTGGAATACAGGGGATAGAAGTGTAACTTCTTCTCCACTCTATCCAGATGCTTGCCGGGGAAAACAGACATTTTTCTCATGCCTCTTCTTGCCTGGAACAGGTCTAACTCTGGCTGTGATTTGGGATGTTTCAGGGCACTTCTGAGATCAGGTGGAAATGTCCAGGGTGGTAGTACCACCCCAGCCACACCTCCTCCACATCTCCATTTAGACTTCAAAGTCCTTGCACTCTGGACATCCTAGAGCATTCCCATTTGTGGACATCCATATTGCAAATAGTGCTTCTAAAATTCCCCTCTTAAAGTACAATGGATAGTGATCAACAGTGTTAAAAGCAGCAGAAAGGTCAGGAAGGATGAGAATCAAGTAAAGGCCCTTGGATTTGGTGAGGAATAAGTTGGTGGAGACTTTGGCAAGAGCCATTTCTATAGAATGTAGAGCAAATGGCTATTGCCAAAGTCTCCAGTGATTTATTCTGCACCAAATCCAAAGGCCTTTAATCTATCCTCATCTTTCTTGACCTTTTTGCTGCTTTTGACACTGTTGATCACCCTCTTCTCCTTGATACCCTTTCCTAGTTTAGATTTAGGGGCTCTGTTCTATCTTGGTTTTCTTCTTATCTCTCCCATCACACTTTTAGTGTATATTCAGGTGGATCCTTCCCTACTGCCATCCCTCTTTCAGTTGGTGTACTCAGGGCTCTGTCTTGGGACCTCTCCTTTTCTCTCTCTACATCCAGTCCCTTGGAGGGGACCTAGGTGAGAGTACCAGAAGAAAGGAAGACACAGAAAATGAAAGAGAGGTTGAAGGGGAGATTGAGTTGAGAGCTTTGGAACTGCAGAAGAGTGAGCTGAATAAAGGAAGGGTCAACAAATTAACTGAAGAGGAGGAAGCAAATGAGGAAGAAGAAAGGGAGGAGAAAGACCCAGAGATGGAGGAATTCAAGATAGAACTCCTAGTCCATATGGAAAGAGAGGAATATGCTTGGTTCCAAGCAAGGGACCGTAAGAACATCAGAACAAAAGATATGCCATACTGGGTCAGACTAAGGTCCATGAAGCCCAGTATCCTATTTCCAACAGTGGCCAATCTAGGTCATAAGTACCTCACAGTTTTCCCAAAAGACATACAGGTTCCAGAATGCTTGTACTGGGGCAAGCAGTGGCAAGATTACCCAAGCTAAATTTAACACCTATGGTTAGAATTATGATAATTAAGATGAACAAGGCCATATTCAGTATAAAAAGACCATTTATTGACATCACCGGAATTAATCAAATACAATATTGTGCAGTTAAATTATTACTGCAAGAATGCTACCAACTAGAGTGCAAGGCCAAAAGAAAGGAGAACAATAACAGTTCCTCCTTGAAAAAAGTGCATCAAAGGAAAAATACAATCATTGTGTGCAGAGGTATCCTTGATGGATGGGCATCTAAAAGGATTAAGATCATCAAAGATATTAAGGAAGATCCAAAACATCAAGTTGATGCATGCTACATTAACAGAAGAAGACCTGCAATTTATATATTCCAACAATAAATAAAAATAGTGGCAGAAGCACAAAAACTTCAAAGATATGAAGAAAACAGGAAAGAAAGATCAGAATAAACTATTTAGAGAGAACCCAAAACAATTCTACAGGGAATTGGGGAAGAGCATTAATATGGCAAAAGCACTTCCAACCAAAGCCGAAACCAAAACGTTCTAGAGAAAGTTATACGAGGACCCTGTATATAGTAGCACAATCAGAAAGCAGAATGGTTACCCACCATACAGAAGCATTTAGAAAAAAACAAACATCCAACCTATGGAATGGCCTGTAGTAATAAAGGAAGAGCTGGAAAGCAGGTTAAAATGAGCTCCAAATTGGAAGAGCCCTGGCCCAGATGGAGTAGCCAACTTTTGGCTCAAACAGTTAACATCACTCCATCAAGACCTGGCGAACTGCAAAAATCGCAACCAGACTTAACAGCACAATGGCTTATTACAGAAAGAACATTTCTCCTTCCGAAGGGAGACCCGAGTAACATTCTTAAAAATTATAGTCCAATAACCTGTTTACCTACAATCTGTAAACTGTTTACTGCGATAGATGTAGATAGAATACAATCACATCGAGTTCAGTAACATCATGGCGATAGAGCAAAAGGGCAATAAGAAAGGAGCATATGAAACCAAAGGCCAGTTAATGCTGAATAAGGCCATTATGGCCAGTGCTAAGAAAGGCATAAATCTCAGCATACCATGGACTGATTATAAGAAAGATTTTGACAGCATTACACACTCTTGTATAATACATTACCTTGAAATGTATAAAATAAATTCTGGTTTGATAGAGTACATTAAGTTCACTATGACAATGTGGCAATCCACACTCTTTTTGTGATATGAAGATGGTCAGTACATCATTCTTAACATTAAGATTTAGCGATAAATATTTTAGGGATATTCCCTGTCGTCACTTCTTGTTGCACCCCTTTTGGGGCAGGCCCTCCTACCTGGATTCCTACCTGGATTCTTAGGCTTTACCCGGCCCTTCCAACAGGAAGGAAAAAACAAAACACATACACAGAAAATCAATTATATTAATTCCAGAGCTCTAGAAGGAAGATCGTCAGAGGGTCCAAATCGTGGCTCCTCCCTAACTATCTTCAAAATCTTCCTTCAGGGATCTGCCTTTTATTAAGAAGTATCAGTTGACATAGTTAATTTTTGATTAACATCGGATGATATCATTCGTGTTACAAAATTGCAGACCTGGAATAAAATCTGCTTACAGGATCAACTTTTCTGCTGATGCTTTGCAAAAGTCATATAAAGGCAGAAATTACAAAGCCATGATTATAATCACCAAGTGACAGTAGGTGTCACTGTAATTCTTTCATTAGACAAGAGCTGATTAGTTACACTATAAGTTCTTTCTAAATTTTGCTAATTTCCCAATCTTTATTTGATTTCCAGTAATATGTTGACCTAAGGTCTCTGATTCTCGGAAAGTTCATGCAATAATGCTGACATTAGTTGTTATCAGTTTGACCCATCATTTTACCACAAGAAGGGAGGAGGGATGTCTATAACAGACAGAAAGTTCCCAAAATTTTGCAGAAGTTAACCTTTGATCACAGTAACTGTGTACATAGTTTGTTAGTTAATCTCTATTGCAATTAACTGTCAGCAATTTTCACAGAGAGACAGAAGCTTCTATCTAAAATGTATGTTTCACAGTTTTTAGCCTTGCATTACAATAAGCATATATTTCTACCTATAGCTACCTTTACAGCCCTGTTTCTTCATCAGTAACTGTGCTTCCATCACTGTCTGTATCTATATCAAGAGTACCATAAATTGGTTCATCGCTATCCATAGCCAGGTCCAGATTGCCATAAACAGGATGATCTGTATTAGTGTAAGTTACCTTATCACACAAAAGCTCATCAGTCTCTGCTATAGCCTCTAACCTTATTCTGGGGCCTTGGTCAGTCCTTCCTTTCTCACAGTCCTCCCTTTGGTTCTGCTCAGAACCACATTCTTCATTGAAAGGCAATTCTCGGAGTAAATCCCCAGAAATGGGAACACTTTGTAGCCTTAGAACTGCAATAGTGTTTGTGGTCTTAGCCATATATGAAGTACAACATTTCATAAACCAGGCAAGGCCTATCCCTAGAAGCAGGAGGGCTATTAGGAAGCCAAAAAGGCCCGTCACTAAGGTCTTTAAGGGACCTGACAAGCCACCCCACATATTTTCAAACCAGGGCCATACAGAATCAGAAGTACCTTCAATATTATCTTTAGAAAAATGGGTTTTCTTTTCTTACCTGATCTAGGATATTAGTTACTACCTTTCTCTGGGAGTCAACAAACGTACAACAGTGATCGTGAACGATCCCACAGACTCCGTCTTCCTTGGCTAATAAATAATCCAGGGCCATATGGTTTTGGACAGAGTAAGCAGTTAGTTTGTCTACAGTACCTTGCATGACTGTGAGGGCATCAGTCAAATCCTGAGCTGTTACTTCTATCAGGGCATATATTCACAATATTTGTTCACCATAACGTGCTAAAGGATGTATGGAACCAAAGGTACTGAGCCAAACTGTTCCAGTAAATGTGTTTACTTCTTTTTGGGTAAGCATAGTAGTATCATCTAGCAGTTTATGTGCTGCACTTATATCTGCACTGTGGTCATCCGAAGCTCTACGTTGACGGCCAGGGGACACCCCAAGCAAAGACTCATAAGGGAAAATTTCCATGGCAGATCAAGGGTAGCTATGTAGCAGTTGCCGGACCAATCAGCAGGCAACCAAACATAAGCTAGGGTTCCACACACAAAATAATGGCCTACTAATGCAAGGAGTCCATCAGGCCAAATTTTATAATCTTTAGGTTCTGTAAGCAGAACTTCAGTCCCAGGCCAAATATCCCTCAACCAAGGGTGATAGTATCCAAAATAGGGATATACATAGTTATCAACATAGCCATATCCTGAACCATTTTTGTTTTTCTCCAATCTATATTTTCCATATATTGGTAAACCATCCTGGTCATAATACTGTAATCCATACTGGTCAAGACGAGTTTTAGGACCAGTGAAAGCATTAACAACCCTCAGATTAGAATGGGCTCGTACAGAACTCATTGTGGGATTGTCCATCACCAAATACACATGATTGTTAGTCATAATGGTCTGACAACTAGATAGAGGTTTTTCCCCCACAGGATAAGTCCCCTCTCGCTGAAAACAAATAGGAGGGTTGGTAACTGGCTGAGGACTGATAATTCTTGGAGCAGGGATCGCCACATCTGGCCATGTTACAGTAAGATTAAATAAGGTTTCATTCACAGACAACTCATTTGATTCTTGCAGAGAAATGGGTCAAGGTAGGGGCAAAAACCCAAACTGCTTAGCTGCTGGGTGAGGCAAGCACACAGCACAATTGGAAATGTTAAAGTGCTGAATTAAGGAATAAATGTGAGAATGAAACACATTATAAAAACCACCATGTTTTGCCCAAGGAGTATGTGGATCATACGCAGGAACCGTATGATCATGGACCAACGAAGGTGTAGGGGCTGGGGCCAGGGCTAGAACTGATTCTCCTATTGCCTTATGAATAAGCCCTTGCCTTGGTGTAACTATCCCTAATATCTCTTTCATCCAAGTCTCCACACCCCCTACTCTTGGGAAAGAAATCTCACACACCAGATTAACAAACACAAAAACAGTGCCAATGCCACTGAAAGCATACATATCAGCCAATGCTGTGAGGACAAGTGTGAGGTGGTGTGTAAGTGTCCAATAACTTCACACCCACTTTCTTGGTTGAGCGGCATTAAAATCGGGGGAAGCAATTCCAGTTCAATCTCAAATTCCTCCGGTTCCAGCTTAGGTTGTGTACAGGGAAGTCGTCTTATCCAGGGCACGGTGCTTTCTTGCACTGGTCCAAATGTATCCAGGTTTTCCATCCTTTCACTTTCAATGCCGAATATCCCACCAGCAACACTTGGAATGGTCCCAGAAATCTCGCTGCCAGAGCAGACCGGCACCGGATCCTTGATGAGCACCCAATCTCCGGGCTCCATGTCTGGAGGTGATCGCGATGACTGAGCACCCTGCTTCATAAGCTGCAAAAAGGAAGGAGATACCAACGTTTGGTACAAATATTTACAGTAGGATAATAGGTCGCTGCGCAGCAGTTGGGGATCGGGCAATTGATCTGGTGCCACTATAACATGGGCTGGGGTTGTTGCCGGATGTCCGGTCACAATTTCATAGGGGATAAGGCCCTGTCAAGTTCTTTGAGGAGAGTTGCGGATCAAAAAATAAAGCAAATGGCAGACCTTCCAGCCTATCCCGACTCCAATCATGAGTTAGGGGAACGGAGGAGCGCCTTCACTTCTGTTTTGTTTACAGGAGATTGAAACTGTTATTGAAAAGTGCTTCAATATCACAAAATAAGCTACAAGCCATTAATCAGCTGGCAATTCCTGTACTCTCATACAGTTTTGGGATTGTGGATTGGCTTCATAAAGATCTTGAAAAACTGGATCTTTATCTTTATTTCAGCATTTGCTATACTGCCCAAGCAAAAGCATCAGGGTAATGTACAAAATCAAAGTGGCTGCAAGTTTGGAAAAAGAAAAGAACTCCATTTGTAGACAAGAAAGAGAAGGAGAGAGTGTGACAGGGGTACGAGTAGGAGGAATAAGTAGAGACAAAGAGATAGACACAAAACAAAGCATTAAAATGAGAGAAGATTATCAGGCAGGGAGACAAGGGAACAATCAGGGTTGGGTGGGGAGAAGGTCGAAAGCAAGCTGAAAGAGGTGGGTTTTGAGCGTGACTTTGAATCTGGGGAAGGAGAGTTCAGTGTGGAGTGTGGGTGCTAATGAATTCTAGAGAGTGGGGCCCAGGAAGAAGAATACGGAGTGGTGGGTTAGCTCAAGGTGTGCTTGAGTAGGGGAGGGAAGGGAGAGGCGGTTTGCATGGAGGGACCAGAGTAAACATGGGGGAGCATGGAGGTAGAGCTGGTCTGCAAGATACTGAGGGGTGCCAGTGTAGATAACTTTGTGTACAATGGTAAGAATTTTATATATGAACCTGGATTTAAGGAGAAGCCAGTGTAAATGTATGAGCAGGGGGGTAACATGATTAGATTGGGAGGAGTAGGTGAGAAGATGGGCTACAGTGTTCTGGATGAGCTGTAATCGGCGAAGTTGGTATTGCGGCAAGCCTGCAAAGATAACGCTGCAATAGTCAAGTTTAGACACAATAAGAGACAGAATAAGGGTGGTTAGTGACAGAAGAGAGAGAAAAGTTGAGACGGCATGAATTTTGCGCAGAGACACGAAAGAACCATGGATGAGAGAAGAGATGTGTTAATGGAATGTAAGGGAAGATTCCAGAGTGACCCCAAAGTGCCCGAGGGATGATACAAGGGGAATTGGAGAATCACACAGCATGGGGGCTAAGGGAGGGCAAGGAGCACCTTAGGGGGAACCAGATGGCGGCAGATTTTGCATGGGTTGATGTGTAGAAAATTGCTCCTTAACCAGAAGGAGACATAGGAAAGGTAGGAATCAAGGGGAGTGATGTCGGGAGCGAGAGAACTGGTGTGAAACAAAAGAATAATATTATCAGCATAATAGTAACCAGAGACCCCAGACTGTTGGATAATTAGAGCTAGTGGGACAAGGAAAGCATTGAAGAGAAGGGGGGCGAACACTGAGCCCTGAGGAATGCCACATGGAAGGGGGGTTATAGGGGAAGAGAAGGGACCTGTCTGGACAGAGAAAGTGCGGGAGGAAAAGAAGGAGCGAAACCAATGATGAACAGTGCCATCGATCCCAAGGTCGTGAAGGCAAGTGAGAAGTGTGGGATGATCAACTAGATCAAAAGCTGAGGATAGATCTAGGGATACCGCAAGAGAGATATTACCCTTATCATGTTATTGGTGGAGCTTGTTCAGAAAAGAAAGGAGGATGGTTTTGGTACTGTGCCATGTTCTGAATTCCGATTGATGGGGGTGAAGAGCAGACATGGAAACAAGGTGAGCGGAGAGTTGGGAGAAAATCAGTTTTTCCAGTATTTTTGAGAGGAAAGGGAGAATGGAAATAGGATGCCAATTCGCAAGAGTAGTGAGACTGAGAGAAGTTTCTTCAGGATGGGTCAGATGATCGCGTATTTCCAAGCAGTGGGGAAAAGGCCTGAGGAAAGATTTGAATTAACTATGTGAAGGATAAATGGCAGGAGGGTGAGCGAGAGCTCCAGAAGCCAGGAGGATGGAATAGGGTCAAGCAAGTAGGTCATTTTGTGTGATGAGATGAGGACCTTAGAGAGTTCAGTGCCCATAACAGGCCGAAAGGAACACCAAGTGTGTGAAAGAGCAGGGGAAGGAGAAAGGAGTGGGGGAGGGAATGGGGGAGGAGGGAGGAGGGAAAGCAAGGGGAAAGGGGAGGGGGGCAGGGCAGAAATGTGGAGCGCAAGGACTGAATTTTCTCAGAGAAAAAGGTAGCCAAGAGGGTTGGATCTGGGGCGGGAGGGGGAGGTGCAGGGGCTAGCATGGGGGCGTGGGTTGCTGAAAGAAAATGAAGGACCCGGTAGAGCTGCTGAGAGGAACTGGACGAGGTAGCGATGAGATCAGAATAATAGGATTGTTTGGCAGAATGAATCATGGAACGATATTGATGGTGACATGCATAGAAGGAGGCAAGTGAGTCTGAGGAAGGGTGCTTGCACCAGAGACGCACAGCATGCTGGAGGTGGGTGTGTTGAAAATAAAGGCTGGAGTGATACCAGGGGTGGTGATGGATGGGAGGGGTGAATGATGGATAAAGGAGTGACTTGTTCTAATGCAGAGGAGAGCACAGACATCCAGGTGTCTAGCTGGTTGTTCACAGGGAGTGATAGGAAATTGGAAAGGAGGAGAGTGTCAGCGGAGGGAAACTAATGACGCCTAAATCTCTTTCCTAGGTGTGGTTCCTAATGTGGAACCTTGCATCGTGTAACCATAGTTTGGATTGTACTTTCCTAGGTGCATAACTTGTCCACATTAAATTTCATCTGCCATTGTCTTCGAATTTATTAAGGTCCTCTTGTAATTTTTCACAATCCTCTTGGGTTTTAACAACTTGGAATAATTTTTTGTCATCCACTAATTTGATTTACCTCACTCGTTATTTCCATTTCCAGATGTTTACGAATATGTTAAAAAGCAGCGGACCTAGCACAGATCCCCGGGAAACTCCACTATTCATCTTTCTCCACCATTGGGAAAATTGCCATTCAGTCCTACCCTCTGCTTTCTATCTTTTAACCAGTTTCTGATCCACAATAGTACACTGCCTCCTATCCCATGATTTTTTAACTTCACCAAGAATCTCTCATGAGTGACCTTATCAATTGCTTTCTGAAAATCCAGATACAATATATCGACCACGCACCTTTGTCTACCTGTTTATTTACACTTTCAAAAAAATATAACAGATTAGTAAGACAAGCCCTTCCCTGGCTAAAGCTATGTTGGCTGTCTCCCATTAAACCATGACTATCTACATGTTAAGAAATGCTGTTCTTAATAATGGTTTCTACCATTTTTTCCCGGTACTGACCGGTCTATAGTTTCCCAGATCACCCCTGGAACCCTTTTTAAAAATTGGAATTACATTGGCCATCCTCTAATCTTCAGGTATTACTGATGATTTTAATGATATGAATGTTCACAGATTAGTAATAGTAGGTCTGCAATCTTATATTTCAGTTCTTTCAACGCCCTTGGATGTATACCATCCGGTCCAGGTGATTTGCTACTCTTCAGTTTATCAAATAGTTGTAATATATCTTCCCAGTTTATCAATATTTCTTTCACTTCTGCTGCATCAGCTTTAAATACCATTTCAGGCATGAGTAACCTCCCTACATCTTCTTCAGTAAAAACCAAAGCAAAGAATGTATTCAGTCTCTCTGCTATGGCATTGTCCCCTCTTAGTGCCCCTTTTACCCCTCTATCATCCAATGGTCTTTCCACTTTTTCTTGAAGCGTGAAATACAGCTGATCTGGGCTTCCAATATATTATTTTTAAACAACTCCAATGCTTGATGTAAATCCTTAACCTTTGCAGCTGTTCCTTTTTGTTATTTCTTAACTATTTTCCTTATTTTATCATAGTCTCCCTTTTGAAAGTTAAAAGATTGTACTATGGATTTCCTTGCTGTCCTTCCTCCATTTATTGAATCAAATGTGATCATGCTGTGATCATTATTAAGTGGCCCCAACAGCCTTATCTCTTGCACCACTAAGAACTACATCCAAGATGGCTTCCCCTCTTGTCAGTTTATGAACCAGCTGCTCCAAGAAGCAGCCATTTATTTCATCTAGAAACTTTATCTCCCTAGTATGTCCTGCTGTGATACTGACCCAGTCGATACTGTGGTAATTGAAATCACCCATTATTATTACTGTGCTGTAAATATTGTTAGCTTCCCTGATTTCTTTGAGCATTTCATCATCCATTTGTTCATTCTGGCCACATGGTCAATAATATACCCCCACTGCCATCGCCTTCCTCTTTTTACATGGAATTTCAATCCATAGAGATTCTACAGTGCATTTTGTTTCCTGCAAAACTTTAATCCTGTGTGACTCAATGCCCTCTCTAGCATACAACACAACCCCTCCACCAATTTGATCTACTTTTATCATTGCAATATGGTTTATACACAGGTAACACAGTTTCCCACTGGTTATCCTTCTTCCACCATGTCCATGAGATATCAATCGTATCTAACCTCTCATTTAGAACTATATATTCTAACTCTCCTAAATGTGAGGCTGCATTTAACTTCACCTATTGAGGTAGGGTAGCTGCAGTCACGTTATTGGTAGTTGTGACAGCTAGCATGTGGCAATATTTCACAGGCTGTCAGTAGCCCTACTCTACCACCCATGGCCCCCTCCATGGCACGCTAAACAGATAGCATGGAGGTAACTCTGCACTGTTTAATGTTTGCTGCTAGTACGGGTTGGTACAAGCTGGATAGCTCACACTTGAGCCTGCACAAACAGCGCAGCTTAGTAAACATGTCCCTTCGAGTTTCCTCCATCAGATCTCCATGCCTTTCAAAAACTGTGGTTTTCCCTTTGATTCTCCCTTCTACCTGTTTTGGAAATATACTTCCTGCTCTTTTCGTTGAGGGAACTGAGATGCCACCACATACCTTCTGCATTTTCATTTAGTCTCTTGACTCTGTTCTGGCTGCATTCTTTATGGCCTCCCCTGAAAAATATCAGCATTTTCCTTTCTTCCTTTATGCACTGTGGATATATGTGACAAAAAAAGTCATTTGTGCTCATTTAAAACAAATGTTTCAGATTTTCTGGAATTTTTTCATATTAATTTCACAAATTCATTCTTTTTTGTATGAGTATTTATGTGTGCTAGTACTTTAAGCACAGAAATGGATTGTGCATGTGCTAATCCATAGATATATAGGTATGCAAGTGATCTTCGTGCACTTTAGATTTTTAGATACTCAAACAAACCAAACGTGTTTTACAAATGCACATCCCTACTCTGTACCACCATGAAATCATACATTCGTAAGTCATATATGCAGTAGAAGGATCTGATCCAAACAGGAACCGGTTCGGATAGATCCCGCCACTGTCACAACCGAGCGGGCTGCAGCACGGCATGCATTTGCATTGCTGGCACCACATGCTCGGGCCTCTGGTGTTCACCGCAGGGCAGGAGCTCCCTGGTGGCCCAGCGGCCCAGCTGCCCCATCTGCAAGTGGTTTGATGCCATTGCGGGTTTCCCACGATGCCGCAGTCCCCGATGCTGTCAAACCACAGGCAGTCGGGAGGAATCCTGCCAGTGTAGCACCAGCATCCGGATACCATTTTTGGCCCGATTCGCCAAACGCAGCCCATGGCAGGAACTGGTTCATGTGAACCAGGTTGAACTGGCCGGATCCCACCGTTGCATACACTACCTCATTAAACAGGCATTGGTGTTCTTCATTAAGTTGAGCTATTGTAGTGACACATTGGGAGTGAGAATTGTAAAATACCAACTCAGCAGATATCACTTTTAAAAGCCACTATTTACATGTGGAGGTGCTTCTAAAATAACACCCATTGTTTCTCGGATCATTATATCTACTTTTCTAAGACTTTCTCCATGAGCTATTAATGGGATGATTCGTATCCCTTTGTCTAATTGCTGCTGCTATTGCAGAGCTCTCAGATTCATGTGGCATTATAAATTGGTGCTTGCACACATTCTTTGAAGTTTCTACTGGTAAGAAGTCAACCTGCTGATATTATTTAATTATCTCTGTGAACAATAAGATACCTGGGATTTGTAAATTATAGTTTGAGTACATTAATGAGCTTCAATCAGGTGGTGTCCTAGGCTGGAAAATTGAGGATGCAATCAGTTCATAATCAGCTGTGGAAAACATTCTGCATCGTAGGCATTTGTTTCTGATGTACAAGAGTGAGAATTGAAATTGGTGAAGGCTTTCAAGGAGAGCTGGTGAGTCAGTCTAAGGTGTATGTGAGAAGAAAATCTTAAAAGGAAGAGGATCGTTACCCCTTAGTGACTAGTCCCATAAAATACTAGAGTACCATTTATTTATTTATTTATTTAACAGCTTTTTTTTTATACCACTTTATACTTTGGTCAAAGCAGTTTATATTGAAACTGAAACAATTACATTGAACAGGGCAGTCAACTTGAATTAACATTGAAATATAAAGGGGGGGAACTATGTACAGTATTTTACATGGGCAAGTGAGGCGGTAGTGGAAAGGGTGTTTAGAGGGAGAGTGTTGTGGGAGGGAGGGAGCAGATAAGAGTTATGTTTGAGGGTAGCATACACTGAAAATATGAGTTTTAAGGGATTTTCTGAAGGAAGTATCATCGATTGTAGTTCTTAAGGTTTCTGGTATAGAGTTCCATAGAAGTGGTGCGTAGAGCGAGAATGCTCTCTTGAATGTAGTAGCATTGATGCAATAGAAGGTTTATAACGATCAATGATTCTACATCAACTTCTCCTTAGTGTGATCATAATGCATAACTTTCAACCCAATTATGTGAATGAAAGTGATCAAACTAAACATTTGCTGAGAAGAAAACCATTAAAATGGAGCCAATGTACTTAGCTTCATTGTATCTCTGGGGATAGTTTCTTATTGATGGTTTGTTATGACCATATATCTCAATGTGAGGTTCCTTGCAGCATTTATTACTAACAATTCTATATAAATCTCTAGCCAATAACTCTTTCTGTGTCTGATGTGGCATTTGCTTATGTAATATTTCATTGATAGATGGCTATACATAGCTAACAGGCACATTAACTGCTATCAAGAGTCTTTAAAAACGGTGATTGTAAAAATAACATTACTTCAGTTGGTGTTACCATGGCCACATATGCTAAAATGTTAATGAAAGATAAGCTGCTTTGGTATTCAAATCCAATGCAAACAATGCATTATTCATTGCAGATTTTTTGAGCCTCCGGTGGGTGTTAAGTGCTAATTACAGTAGGTATAAGAAAACTCTCAGCAACAATACTGCCTTTGCCCTGTTATTGTTCCAGAACAGTTTTCAGCATCCTTGAAGGACAAGCAGGATGAGTCAGCCACACCTGGTGACATCATCCGACAGAACCATACATGTAACTACTTTCCAGTAGCCAGTGACTAGGGGTGGGCCAGTGGCTAGGGGGCGGGCAAGTGGCTAGGGGCAGGCCCACCCCTAGCCAGCCAGTCTGTTCTATCCACCCAGCCATGCAAATGGATCCTCTACTCTCTTCTATCTATCTACTCATTTAATGAGTGAACTTTTAACCTTTCTTTCTAATTTTTCCTCTTGTATCTTCCAGATCTTATCAGATGACCGGTCACAGCTGCTTTCGATGAGTCTCTCCTGCCTATGGACCATGTGCTCAGCCACAGACTCTGTGTGATTCCACAGTGGACTACCAACCTGGCTCCTGTTGCACATAGGGAGACCTCATAGAAGCTTGCTCCTGCAGACCACCGAATGCAGATCAGCTTGAGAAATACCACCGGTCGGTTGCCCCTGCCAAAGCACCTACATGCTTGAGGTGAAGCAGCTCCAGAACAGAAGCCTAATGGAGGCAATGAACATGCCAGGCATGGGATGTGCCTGAGAAAGGCCTCGATGCCCGGTCCAGCTTATTGGGAGGACCCCTGCCTGGTATGCTCACCTCACTAAGCCAGGAAAACTGCTCCTTCCATGCTGTGTCCTGGTGGCTGCGCTATGCCGAATCGAAGAGAGCACCCCAGCTCCTCCCCTTTGCTCACTGCTGTCTACCTCATAGCTATCAGACAGCTCCATGGCAGTGGAGACAACATGTGCCCTAGCACCACCACTTCCATCAACCTCCGGGCACCTACCAACAGGGGTCCTGTCAGGAAATGACAATGACCCTGAAGCCATGCTCAACACCCACCGCTGTTCATCGGTGCACCAGGAGGAACTGACCTGTCAAGTCAGGGCATGCCCCGGTGAAGGTGTAGCCTAATGGTTAGAGCTAACTTGGATGTCACCAATGTTTTGCACCCACATGAGCACTGCCCTCCACACTGCTGCTGGATGGCCCTAGGGCAGGGGGAATGATGCACCTATGGAGGAAGGGCAAAGCTTTCAGAACCTCCCAATGCCTTGCAGTGCTGTCACCCCCACCAATGCAGGTGTACTAGTTCCTCCCCTTTTTGACATGGCCTGGGCCTGAAACTAAGGTGAAGCTAAGGTGCTGAGTAGGCAGCCAGATGCACTGCTGATCTTTCCCCAGGTTTAAAAAAAAAAGGCTTGATCCTCTGGAAAGGCAGTGCCAGTTGGGCTCCCAGCGCAGGAGCCCTCAGTCCAGTGGGTGCTAAGGCAGCACAAACCAAGGTGGTGGCCTTGATTCCCTAAAACAGCAATTCTGGTTTGGATTTCCAGTACAGGAGCCTCAGAGCTAGCAGATGCTCGAGACAGATCATGACCAAGGTGATACCATGATCCCCATTGGCATTGGTTAAAAAAAAAAAAAGAATTTTCTTAGGGTCATTGAGATTGCTATTCTCCATTCCCTGGTATATCGGCATCTGCACCAAACCTGTATTTCGCTAGCTGGAGGGCCCCTTTAAACCAATAGACTAGCTGTTACCTGGCAAAGGCTAGATGCACATGGCAGCTGAAAACCCTGGCCTTCTCCTGAACAGCAGCCCTGGTTTTAGCCCTTGCAGTCTGACCAGTTCATGGATCTAGCAGCTCTGCACGAAGATCTGCCTGGCATCCATAGAGTGTCAGGGGATCCTCAGAGTTGCCTCTGGAGCCAGAGGACAGTCCCCAGTGGAGGAGTAGCCTACTGGTGAGGGAAGCACCCTGGGATATGGAGGCTTAGGGTTCAATCCTTGTAAACTTATGGGGCAAGTAATCCTGCACCTAAATTGTTTCGGTTACAGTGGAGATCTCCATGATAAAATTATACCCTGGGAAAGGGCATATTTTGTAATCTCAGTCCTCCCCCCCCCCCCAAAGCAAACAAACAAAATATGTGCAGCCCAGAGAGCCTTGGGAACACTTACGATCTGTCTAGGTATATGTAAGTTCTAGGCCCGCAAGCCCAATATCAGAGCACTTACGAGATCTAGGAGCCCTGCCTGCACCATCAGAAAGCACGGCAGAGGTAAACCAAAAAGCGAGGCAATCCTAGTTCAGTTTTCCAGCAGGAGCCAACAAAAAATAAATAAATACATAAGAATAAAATTAATAAATAAATAAAAGAAGCCTCTGTGTCAACCCAGCTCTGGAGCTGAACCACTTCCAGCCATAGCAGAGTTACAGGGGTGAAGGAGCAGCCTAGTGGTTAGAACACTGGCTTGTTAACTAAGGGCTTTGGATCCAACACACACCAGCACTCCTTGTAGTCTTGCATAAGCAGCTTAACCCTCCTGTGCCTCCAAGGAGAGGCATACTGATTCCTGCTTAGGGACCACCAAGTACACCTTGGTCAATATGAGGCAAGAGAGAAAAGGGTGGCTTAAGAACATAAGAACATAAGATATGCCATACTGGGTCAGACCAAGGTCCATCAAGCCCAGAATCCTGTTTCCAACAGTGGCCAATCTAGGTCATATGTACCTAGCAGTTTCCCCAAAAGACACAGGTTCCGCAATGATTGTACTGGGTGAAGCATTGATATCCTGGGTCCCTTCTTAATAATGGTTTATGGACCTTTCCTCCAGGAACTTGTCCAAACCTTTTTTAAACCCAGCTACACTAACAGCCTTTACTACATCCTCCGGTAACAAATTCCAGAGTTTGATTACACGTTGAGTGAAAAAATATTTTCTTTTATTAGTCTTAAATAGTTTACCCTGTAGCTTCATTGTATGTCCCCTAGTCTTTCTATATTCTGATAACGTAAACAATCGATCTACGTTTACCTGTTCCACTCCGCTCATTAATTTATAGACTTCTATCATATCTCCCCTCAGCCGTCTCTTTTCCAGGTTAAAGAGCCCTAACCTTTTTAGCCTTTCTTCATAGGAGTATCCTTCCATCCCCTTTACCATTTTGGAGGCTCTTCTCTGAACCTTTTCTAATAACGCTATATCCTTTTTAAGATACGGCGACCAGAATTGCACACAATATTCAAAGTGCGGTCTCACTATGGAACGGTACAGAGGCATTATAGTATCTTTTGTTTTATTTTCCATTCCCTTCCTTATGATACCTAGCATTCTATTTGCTCTCTTGGCTGCCGCTGCACACTGGGCCGAGGGTTTTAACATGTTATCCACAATGACGCCTAAATCTTTTTCCTGGGTGGTGGTTCCTAATGTGGAACCTTGCATTGTGTAACCATAGTTTGGGTTGTTCTTCCCTAGGTGCATAACTTTTCACTTGTCCACATTAAATTTCATCTGCCATTTTGATGCCCAGTCTTCAAATTTATCAAGATCCTCTTGCAATTTTCCACAATCCTCTTGGGTTTTAACAACTTTAAATAGTTTTGTGTCATCTGCAGATTTGATAACCTCACTCGCTATTCCTCTTTCCAGGTCATTTATGAATATGTCAAAAAGCAGCGAACCCAGCACAGATCCCTGGGGTACACCACTATTCACCTTTCTCCATTAGGAAAATTGGTCATTTAGCCCTCTGCTTTCTACCTTTTAACCAGTTCCTGATCCACAGTAGTACACTGCCTCCTATCCCATGACTCTTTAGTTTTGCCAAAAGTCTCTGATGAGGGACCTTGTCAAAGGCTTTTGGAAAGTCTAGATACACTATATCAACCGACTCACCTTTGTCCACCTGTTTATTTCCACTTTCAAAAAAACATAACAGATTAGTAAGACAAGATCTTCCTTGTCTAAAGCCATGTTGGCTGTCTCCCATTAGGCCATGACTATCTACATGCTGAGTAATTTTATTCTTTATGATGGTTTCTACCATTTTTCCCGGTACTGACGTGAGGCTCACCGGTCTGTAGTTTCCCGGATCACCCCTGGAACCTTTTTTAAAAATTGGTGTTACATTGGCGATCCTCCAATCTTCAGGTATTAGCGATGATTTTAATGATAATTCACAGATTACTAATAGCAGGTCTGCAGTCTCATATTTCAGTTCTTTCAACACCCTTGGATGTATACCATCCGGCCCAGGTGATTTGCTACTCTTCAGTTTATCTAATAGTTGTAATACATCTTCCCAATGTATCTATATTTCCTTCAGTTCTTCCGCACCTTTAAATACCACTTCAGTCATGGGTAACATCCCTACATCTTCCTCAGTAAAGAACGAAGCAAAGAATTCATTCAGTCTCTCCGCTATCGCCTTGTCACCTCTTAGTGCCCCTATAACTCCTCTATCATCTACTGAACCAACTAACTCTCTCACAGGCTTTTTGCTACGAATGTACTTGAAAAAAATCTTTATTTCGCGTTTTTGCTTCCACAGCAAGCTTCTTCTCAAATTCTCCCTTTGCCTGCTTTATCAATGCCTTGTATTTGACCTGCCAGTGCTTGTGCTGTTTCCAGGTTTCGTCGTTTGGCTCTTTTTTCCATTTCCTGAAAGATGCTTTTTTGGCAGCAACCGCCTCTCTGACCTCACCTTTAAACCATGCTGGCAGTTTTTTGGACTTCCTTCCACTTTCTTAAAGCGTGGAATACAGCTGGTCTGGGCTTCCAAGATGGTATTTTTCAACAACACCCTAGCTTGATGTAAGTCTTTAACCTTTGCATCTGCTCCTTTTAGTTTTTTCTTAACTATTTTCCTCATTTTATCATAGTCTCCCTTTCGAAAGTTAAAAGGTAGTACTGTGAATTTCCTTACTATCCCTCCTCCACTAATTAAACCAAAGGCGATCATGCTACGATCACTATTGCCAAGTGGTCCCAACACCCTTATCTCTTGCACTAGATCTGGTGTTCCACTAAGGACTAGGTCTAATATGGCTTCCCCTCTGGTCGGTTTATGAACCAGCTGCTCCAAGAAGTAGTCATTTATTTCATCTAGGAACTTTATCTCCCTAGCATGTCCTGCCGTGACACTGACCCAGTCGATACCGGGCTAATTGAAATCACCCATTATTATTACCACGCTGTAACTTTTGTTAACTTCCTTGATTTCTTTGAGCATTTCATCATCCATTTGTTCATTCTGGCCAGGCGGTCGACAGTACACCCCCACTGCCATCACCTTCCCCTTTTTACATGGAATTTCAATCCATAGAGATTCTACAGCAAATTTTGTTTCCTGCAAACCTTTAATCCTTTCTGACTCAATGCCCTCTCTAACATAGAGTGCAACCCCTCCACCAATTTGATCAGCTCTATCATTACGATATAGTTTGTACCCAGGTATCACAGTGCCCCACTGGTTGTCCTCTTTCCACCATGTCTCTGATATTTCAATCATATCTATCCTCTCATTTAGTGCTTTATATTCTAACTCTCCCATCTTATTTTTTAGACTTCTAGCATTTGCATACAAGCATTTTAGAGACTGCATTTTATTCATATTAATTTGGCTACTGGTAGACATGGGTAATTTGGGATCTTTAAGCTCTGTCTGCTCCATACTCGATGGCATTTGGGCTACTTTACTCTTTTTTGGAACCTCTCTGCTTTTGGTAGTGTCCTTCAAGGATACATTCTTCCGAACCATCCGCTCTTGGGCGACTGTCGGCTTTCCCCTATTATCTAGTTTAAAAGCTGCTCTATCTCCTTTTTAAAGGTTAATGCCAGCAGCCTGGTTCCATCCCGGTTAAGGTGAAGCCCATCCCTTCGGAAGAGCCCCTCCTTTCCCCAGAATGTTCCCCAGTTCCTAACAAATCCAAACCCCTCATCTCTGGCTTCCTAACAAATCCAAACCCCTCATCTCTGGCTTCAGGAACCCAGAGGAAGGGGTGCAGGGAGGGCCGGAATCAAACCTCATCCTGGCCCCTCAGAGGTCCACCATGTGTAATGAACAGTATGCAGTGACCCACCACCCACCATACACTAAATACAGCACGAGCAAGTCCGGACACCACTCGGGACATTCTTTGCCACTGACCTGTCCAAACAGATAGCCCAAGCGGAGGCCTCTAATGGAAGGCCAACGCTGGATCATCCACAACCGATGGCCAACCAGAACTTGGTGCTGCTGCACCTAGCGAGCAGCCTGTAGCATGAGGTCCCCAAGTTCCCTGAGCTCTTTCTCCCCAACAGGGCCAGTCTGTTTGTCTGTGACCCCCTGCCTTCTCATCATACACCTGCCTTCCTATCATAAGGTGCTACCCCTTGTTCCAGCAAGGGCAGAGCCCACTGTCATGTTGCCACCATGCTAGGGACATTCACATTGCCTCTAACCCTTCAATGTGTGCTGGAAGATTCAGCCCAATTGAGCATGACCCACATACTGCCTTACTCGAGATGCCCTCAGTACCCTTATCCCTAGGTCAAACACCCCTGCACAACTCTGGAGGCACGGCCTATATCATGGCACTAGGCGAGTGGGGACCACAGAGCAGTCACAGTACCCCGCTCCAAGAGCCCCAGGAATAGCAGTAAGCTCTGCAGCTCTGTAGTCAGACTCCTGACCCTGAATTCCCACCCCGTTGCATGTCCCATACCTCGCTCTCAACCTATAGCTCCCTATCCCATGACCCCAACCAACAGGGGCATAGTTGCAGCCCAAAGGGTCCTTCACTCATAGGAGGGCACATGGAGACACCATGCTGGCCTCTGGCCTTGCAGACATATCACTGTTAGAATGGGGCATAATGGCTATAGTTTCACACCCAAGGAACTTGGACGGTGAAGGTATGGACATACCATATCAGCCTTTTGAAGCTTGGAGCAACTCAGTACACACTCAGAGCTTTCCATGACCATATCACTGACAACGCTGTACTGTTCCAGATGGATAACCAAGTAGCCATGTTCTATGTCAATCAACAAGGAGGGACAGTTCCCCACTCCCTTCGCAAGGAGGCATTCAAGATCTAGGTCTTTTTTCTCTCCAAGCACTGCCTGCTGCAGGCCTCCTATCTCCCAGGGGCATAGAACCATTGAGCGGACAGGCTGAGTCGCCAACTAGACCCGCATGAGTGGACACTCAACCCACAGATGATAGCCTCCCTATTCCTCTGGTGGGGATGCCCACCTCTTTGCCATGGAGGAGAATGAGAAGTATGCCTCACCACAGATGCCTTCAATGTATTTTGGGGGGTGGTCACTAATATATGCCTTTCCCCCCCCCCCACAGCTCATGTCAAAGACTCTGCAGCACATCATCCAGGACAAAGTGCAGGCCATTCTCATCACACCACTGACCCAGGCAGATGTGGTTCCCCTACATCTGCTGCCTGGCCCTGGGTCCCCCTGTACACCTCCCCCTGTGGCCAAATCTCATCACACAGGACAGCAAGGAGACCCTCCACCCCAACCTACCAGCATTCATGCTGACAGCATGGAGATTGAGAGGCTAACCCTGTCATCCCTCAACCTCCGCTCGCAGCAAATGGTACTGGCAGCCAGGCACCCATTAACAAGAAAATCCTACAACTTGAAATGGAAACGCTTCAGTGCCTGGTGCACAATGCAGCAACTGGATCTCCACTCCTGCCCAGTGGCACAACCCTCCAGTGCCTGACTTCACTCTTTGACAGTGGCCTAAAGACACAGTCCATCCGAGTGCACCTCTCTGTGATCACTGCCTTCCATAACCATGTCGGAGATAGCTTTATCGCCCCACTGGTCACATGCTTCATGAAGGGCCTAGAAAACCTATGCCCGACAGTCCAGGCCCTGGTGCCTCCCTGGGATCTCAACATCACCCTCAACCAGCTGGTGCATAAGCCATTCAAGACCCTGCAAACAGTAGAGAGGAAGTATGCAGCCTGGAAGATGCTGTTCCTGGTAGCAATCTCATCTGCCAGGAGGATCAGCGAACTGTGAGCTTTTGTGATGAACTCTTCCTGCATACAGCCCTACCAGGACCATGGCACTCTCTGGACACATCCAAAGTTCATTCCCAAGGTGGCATCCACCAGAGCATCGAGCTGCCGACCTTCCACCCGGCATATCATGCCTCCTTGGAGGAGTAGAGGTTCCACACCCTGGATTGCGTCAGGGCTCACCTCAAGCCTCCTCAGAGGAGCAGAGGCTCAGAGGCTCCACACCCTGGATAGTGTCAGGGTCCAGCACATCTACTTGCACAGGATGGCACATCAGCAACAAGGGACCCAACTCTTCATCTCCTATGACCCTAATAGAGCAGGAAGCCCGGTCACCAAGTGGACCCTGTCTCTGTGGATCTCCAACTGCATCGCCTTCTGCCTAGACCAAGCTGGGGCCCAAGCTGTGCAATGGGTGAACGTACATCAGTTCCGGACTCTGGACACCACCATCGCCAATGTGCTTGCTGTGCAGGTGATAGACATCTGCAAGGCCATCGCCTGGTCTTCCATCCACACATTCCAGTGTCCTCGAAGTCCGGTCAGATATCACTTTCGGTCAAGCAGTCTTGGCCAGAGCAGAGACTCCAGTGGCAGAGGACCAATAGGACACTCAGACATGCGCCTCACACCCTGGAAGCAGGGTGTGACTGAACTGTTGAACATTTTGATTGTATTGTTGCTGCACATTACTTTTTCACACCTCGCAAGTAGCTATAATATTTCTCATGCTGGGAGAGGCAAGATGGCAGCAGTATTGAGCGGCTGACGACAGACTCTATGGCGCTATCTTGTGTTGGTGCGGTTAGCAGCTTGGCGATGGGAAGGAGGAAGCGCAAGCAGGCTTACCTTCCCTCAGGTGAAGCCACTCATAATCAAGCCGGCCAAAGGACACTGTCGATGTGTGGTTTTACAGCATCGGCAGCAGGAGCGGCGTCTTCAGCGGGTTCGCCTCTTTTGATGGACCTGAGCACATCAGGGGTTATACTATCCCCTGAGCAGCGGGCCCCCCTGCCATGCCCCAGAAGCGTAGCAGCAGATTGTGGAGCACTTCCCTCCAGTGTGAAAGTTAGTACACCGGTGCAGAGAGGTGTAGAGGGCTCCGATTCTGTTTTTGCTCTTCCATGTGGAGTCCCTAGTGAAGTTGGAAGTACTGTGCACTGCTCTTCGGTGGAAGGTAGCCCTGCCCAGGAGACGATTAACCCGTTGGTTATCTCAGGTGCTGGCATTTTGGTGAGGCCTTCAAAAGTAACTTTAGAGGTGCTGTGGGAAGCTATATCAGCTATGAATTCCTCTCTTGGTACAATAGCTGCTTGTGTTACAACTGAAACTAATTGTCTTCGTGAAGAAATTCGGGAGGTTTCAAGAAAACAAAAGGATCAGGAGGGGACATTGGCCCGGTTAAATGTGGACCTAGAGCAACTTTAGAGTCTACATTTTGCCCATATTAAAGAACAGAGTGTATCGGCTAGGAGAAGAGAACATCTGGAGAATCAAGTCCGGAAGAACAACTTAAGACTGATAAATTTTCCTAGATCCCCATTGCAGTCACCCTTGGAAATGGTTCGTAGGTATTTCCAGGAGGTTTTAAAACTTCCTATGGAAGACCTGCCTCCATTAACTAGGGCCCAATATTTGTCAATGGGTCGGAGAGACCGGGCCAGTAGGAGTGAGCCTCCGGGGTTCTCTGGAGACCTTACGGGGTTTCTGGAGAACTCTGCTGAATTGGTAACTGACCGCTCTACTCTTCTGATTACTTTAGCCTTGGAATCTGATAAGAGTTTAATTCTGAGATTATATTTTAGGAATTTCAGTGAGCAGTTTTTGGGCTCTCATGTCCGTATTTACCCTGATCTTGCTAGAGACACCCAACTGAGGAGGAAAGAGTTCCTGGGGCTTAAGCCTAGGGTGCTTGCCCTTGGTGGGTCATTTTTGTTGAAGTTTCCTGTTAGATGTCATGTTTCCTATAAAGATAAACTGTATTTGTTTTTTGAGCCCCGCCAGCTGCTGGAATTTCTGATTGCTAGAGAGGATTCTGTTGTTGTTGTTACTTCTCATACAGCTGACGCATAAGTCTTCACATTGCCATGTTTAATTTTATTTTCTTATTGTGGTAATTATGTATTTTTCCTGTAGCCTCTCCCTCTTTTCCTTTTACTTGAGGGCTAATTTTTGACAAATGATTTTTATTTCCTTTGTGTGTGTTTTCTGAATTGTTTTTCCTATTGTTAATTTGCTTTTCATTCAGTTTTTTGAATGTATAAATATAATTCAATAAATATTTAAAATTAAGTAAAAAAAAATAATATATATACCGGTATATATATATATATATATATATATATATATATTTCTCAGAAGTTACCTTACCATGTGGGACTAGCACCTCATGACTGTTGTTACACAGTTGACACATTGTTGTTGTTGCCTTGCGTTACCATCAGTGGTGAGCACCACATTGTTGTTGCATGAGTAATTATTGCACATATACCACAGAATTGTGTGTGTTTTGCACAGGATGCAGTGGGCACTGCATTTTAGAGTTCTCGTACTTTGCCTGTTGTGCCAATAAAATGCCCTTTCCCAAAGTCGAAGGCTCCACGACCCATCTTTTCTACCTGGCACTACTTCAGCCTCCCCTCATCCACCACAGCACAGGGAAGTAGTTGGGGAGGGACCAGGTATGGCTGATTGATCCTACTTATCCTTGGAGAAAGCAAGGTTACTTACCTGTAACAGAGGTTCTCAGAGGACAGAAGGATCAGTCAGCCACACATACCCACCCATTTCCCCTGGAGGTGGGTCGGCATGTTAGCCTGGGGCCTACCTACCTAGCAGCAGGGTGTCAGTTTGGGACATACTGGTTGGCTAAGGGCGGACCAGTGGGTTGAGCCACTAGGGCTCATGCTCAGAAAGGCTTTGCCTTTCTAAGTTATGGACAGTAGTTCCATGATGGCTCCATCGGATGACATCACCAGGGTGTGGCTGACTTATTCTGTTGTCCTCAGAGAACCCCTGTTACAGGTAAATAACCTTGCTTTTCTTCCATAAAACAGATCCATTTGAAGCATACTTATCATCTTCTACTCTTTGTTGGATTACCATTAAAATACCCCTGATGAAAAAAAAGTAACAGGGAAAGAGGTGTTTATTAAATAAACACTGGCAAAACACTACTGCCTCTAGTACTCACTTGCCTGTCTCCTTGCCTACCTTGGATCTCCATTTTTCATGCTGAAGTCTCCTCAACTGAATAAAATTTTATGAAGGGATGGGTCTCCGCTCTTTACCTCTTACCAGTTCTACTAGAACTGATGGGAAGATCGCCATTATTCTTTTATTATTTTTAAACCATATTTCTAAATAACTAAAACTGAAGGTGGCACACAACAATTAATCTCTATGTATGATGCACTTGATGGCTGCAAATGGAGTCTGTCCGTTTTGGGTAGGATGCACATTCTCCTGTGACCACAGGAGCCATGGGAGCTAGGGATGTGAGAAAAAAGTCAGAGAACACCTTTAAGGGGAGAAGGAAGCCAGGAAAAGAAAGCCAGGGCAGAGGAGCAAAAGAAGAACAATGCAAGAAGATATGGTAAAGAAATTGGGATCAAACCACAGCTAATATCCAGAAAGCCAGAGGCTCTTAATATAAACCACTTTAAGAGCAGAAAAACTATATACCGAAGTTAAGACTCGCAGAGGGTAATTTTATAAAGTTCCGCCTATTAAATGTGTGTTTTTGCAATCATTTATGGTGCCTGTTTTAATCGGAGCTCAGTTCCATAATGTGCACGTCCAGCCTTCAGACACATCTAAATTGAAAAGATAAATATCCATTTTTGTTCTCTGATAAATTGTTCTTGCGATTTACCAGCAATCCCCGACTCAACACTATCAATGCAAAAGCATGGATATTTATCTTGAAATCGGTGGTACCGGCTGGCCTTAATGTTAACATAGATTGGTCGTCTTGTATATAAAGATTTAAGATCGAGAAAGAAGCACGAGAGTGAGGGGGACTACATGCCCTGGAGATATCTAGATTTGGATAAAAGATTTATGGTTAGGGATGAATATGACATGAAGTATGAAGATTAGGTATTATTTGGCGATATTAAAAGATCTAAGGTCAGGGACTAAAACGGTTTGATATTTGAAAATTAGTAGTTATGTGAGGTAAAATGACACAGTGTAACAGAGGTTCAAGACAAAATGTTTCGCTTCATGATATTGGTGCCGTCTTTCGAGAGCAAGCAGTGGGATCCATCAAGGGAGAGAAGTGAAGGTTTTGAAGTACCCAGGATGGGTGTGGTGTCATTTGGGGATGGGAAGTAGGAACCCCCAATAGTGTAGCTGGACGAGAGAGCTCCATAATATTAGTGGCATGAATGACGTCATTTGGAGGTAGGAAGTAGGGACCGCCAATAGCAGAGCAGATGAGTAAGCTTTAAATAACGAGTGGTATTCTTCAACCCGCATGCGCGGCGTTATTCTAAAAGCGGCCCAAATGAAGTTTTATTATAATGGAGTCACTGGAGCAGAGTCAATTTTGAGGCGTGTGCAGCATCATTCACTTTTCTGGTAGGCGATTTTGCTGCCGCATAACTATGAAATAGAAAATGAAACGTTGGTTAGGAACTTAGAGAGGGGTATGATAGTGAGTGGTTACTGATATGGGTTTTATTTTTTTAGAGTTTAAAGTGACTAGTGATCCCCTGAAGAAACAATTGAAGTGAAACACGGTGAAGGTGCCTAGGGAAGGCGTTGGGATCTGAGAGCGAAAAGGGAGTATGAAGAGGCACTTGAAATTGACGTTAAGCACTCGGGTCTTGCTGTATATTGAACAACTAGAGTGGTAGTGAAAGTTTAAAATAACAGCATTTTTACTTGAGTAATGCAAAAGTAAGATATTAATTCCATACGCTCTCAAGAGTATTATTTTTGGTTAGTTAAGAAATCCACAATATATAATGTCATGTGACCCCCTGCCTAGGCCAATGGCCGATAGGCAAAAGGGCTGCCTTATTTGCCCTTTCGAGTACTGTCCCAAGTCTTTGGCTGCCAGCACGGAATGCTGGGACTTGTAGTTTCAGGTACTCTCCAAGCAAAGTAGTGTGACCACACAGTTTGTTAGGCAAAACAAAAAAATTTATTTCAGGGTTTTCCCCCTCGCATCAAAATTCATAGCGCCAAAACAAGGCAAGGATAAATTCTCCAAAGTAAATGAAGAAGAGGAACAAAACAGGCTTAAACATCAAAGTCAGGAATATTCTTTCCACAGCAGCTGCATTCAGCTTTCTTCAGATAAACGCCTTTCACTGCTATGGCTGTTAATCACATCAGGCAAACTTAAAACTTCTAGCAAGAGTTTTCTTTCTCACTCAGCTTGACAAAAACCAGATTAAACAAACTTCTTCTCATGACCTGAGCCTAGCACATGTTTAGTTTGTTTGTCTTACAGAATGAGCATTCCATTTCTGCTACGTCACTATCACAAGGATTTTCATATGTTTCTATCTGCATTTCTTCAACAGCTTCACTTGAGTCATCTTCCTGGGAGCTTATATCAGAAGGTTTGAATTTTACACTCTGCAGAAACTCTTTTAACTTTCCTACAAAGTGTTCTTTCTGCTCTGCACCAGCATAGTTTAAAGAAGGAGTTTCTCTCTCATAGAATAGCTTATCAACAGTCTCTAAAGCTGATTCATGGCACTTACTTGAACTGTTCCTGTTCCTGCCTGGAGCTGCTCTCACTGCCTTTTGGCTAGCACAGCGTTCAGCGCTTTTCCTCAGTTCTCTGACCATGTCTTCAGAAAAGCCTCTGTTAGGAACTGTAGCAAACTTGTCTTCCCCACCTCTCTTACTTGACTGGCTCTCTTCGCTGCTTCCCCACGTGGAAACAAACCTCTCCAGCTTCTTTTCTCTGGGGTGCTTTAAGACAGGTTCCAACCTTGGTTCCACTGCTTTCTGAGAGTAAGAATCAGCTGTCCTTCCTTCTCCACTCCTTCGCTCCTCGTGCTCCCTTTTCCCGTGACTCCTGCTTGCCTCTTCCTCAAACTCTGAAGCAGTTTTAAAATGGTGCTTCTTTTCAGCCACACCCTCCTCTCTGCACACGTGAGAGCTGTTAGGGCTCAACCTAGCTCTTACGTCACTGCTTGGGCAGGGCTTAGTTCTAGCTACTGCATGCTCCGGTGGCTTGTGGTTTCTATGGGAACCCTGTTTACATCTGTCTTTAAAGGTACATTCCTCACTTCTCTCCCATTCCATCTCCTCTACACAGCTCACCTTATCACATATTCCCCCCTCTTAAGATATTACGGGCTGGGATGATATCATCTTCACAGCACGTAATTCTACCTGAAGCATTGATATCATTCTTTCCTTTCTGCTGTCTACGAGCACGCATAGCCAACTGGGCCAGAGCTACTCTTTCGTGCCAGGGCTTTAACAGATTAACATGATAAATCTGTTGGCAGCCTTTCCTATTTTCCACCGAATAGGTCGCAGGGCCTACCTATTCGACTACTCAGAAGGGCCCTCTCCACTGGCTCTCAAACTTCGGGACTGTTCCCGCTACCATGACAATTACTTTTTCGCCAATAGCAAGCTGGCGAGGCTTGGTATTGCGATCACAGTATGTTTTCCGTTTCTGTTGACTTGCTTTCAAATTATCCTCTGCTATCTGGGAGGTTCGTGTCGACCTCTCAAGTCTCTCAAAAATTGTGGAACCGCCATTTCCTCTGTCCCGGGTTCTACCCATTGTTCTCTGAGGATATCCAAGATACCCCTTGGAGATCTGCCGTACATTAACTCATACGGGGAGGTTCCTAGGGACGCCTGCTTCCTTTCCCTACACGCATAGAGCACGAAGGGAAGCATAGTGTCCCACTCCATCATCTTCCCTTCCAACCCACGTCTCAACATGTTCTTTAGGGTCTGATTCATCCTTTCCACTAACCCATTCGACTGGGGGTTATAGGCTGCGGTCTTTACATGCCTAATTCCAAAGGCGTCCCAGAACTGGGCTAAGTATCGCGACACAAAATTACTGCCGCGGTCGGTCAACACTTCCCTAGGGAACCCAACCTCACAGAATAATTTTATCGATTCCGCCGCCACCGTGCGGGCAGAAATACTACGTAGGGGCACCGCCCAGGGGAATCTTGTTGCGTGGTCTACCACAACCAATATATATTGAAACCCACATGGCGTCTTAATCATGGGGCCCACTATATCCACAGCTATCCTGTGTATGGGTACCAAAAACTCAAACTCTGAAGCAGTTTTAAAATGGTGCTTCTTTTCAGCCACACCCTCCTCTCTGCACACGTGAGAGCTGTTAGGGCTCAACCTAGCTCTTACGTCACTGCTTGGGCAGGGCTTAGCTCTAGCTACTGTATGCTCCAGTGGCTTGTGGTTTCTATGGGAACCCTGTTTACATCTGTCTTTAAAGGTACATTCCTCACTTCTCTCCCATTCCATCTCCTCTACACAGCTCACCTTATCAAAATAATAATAGCTTGTTGAAGGTCATTGATGCTATTGGGCACTAATGTTGGACATATTAAATGTCTGAAAATAAGTGCTAAAAAAGTCTGAGACCTTTAACTGTATTGAGAATAATTTTAAGAGTACCCATAAATGATAATATTGCTGAAAAGAAGATTTTGGTTTCATATTGATTACATTGAGCGTCCCTCTCAAATCCAGACTGAGCACTCACCTCTTCATTGCCACTGTTGGCTCTGATCCATCTAAGCTTCCTTGTGTTTCCTGACCATTTCCCCTGGATGTATCCTGTCTACATCTGCTGTGTTATCTGTCTTGACTAGATTGTAAGCTCCGCTGATCAGGGATCATCTTTTACATGTGTCTGTGCAGTGCTGCGTATGCCTTGAAGCGCAATACAAATTAGTCATAGTAGTAGTAGTAGGGCCTTCTGTCTATGGACTCTGAAGCCCTCCTACCTGTATACTGGCATTTCTCACAGCAGCTAAACCTGTCCCACTGTGGTGTATGTCGGTCTGTATACATCCGCTATTTGTGGGGCAACTGTGTCTGCCTTCCCACCATTTGCTTTGTGGCATTGTTCCCCTCATTAGGCCTGCATGGACATGGGAGGGGAGATCCCTGTGCCATTACACCAAGTAGCCAGACTCCAGATATATCACCACTCTTGCAGCTCTCATTGATCCAGGCCTGGGTAGGGATGTAGGCTGCATGGTACAATTCAGGAAATGTTGGCACATCAGTCATGTCTCGCAGTGCCTGGCACAGTAGATGTATGACTGCCCTATCACATTGCCAACAATATCAGATCTTATTAGAGTACGCTATGAAAAATAATCCAGAAGGAATCAGCATAGGTGCCCTAAGGCTAAATGTAAAAAAATATCCCTGTCAATCATGAGGAACCCTCAGAATAAGAGCATTCCACAGTGCAAACAGCACTAATACATGCTCAAAAGCAATGTCAGCGTCCAACAAAATGTGCATTATGGGCATGCATTAGTGCTGTTTTCACTTTGAATGCCCTTATTCTGAGGGTCCCTTATTATTGACAGAGATATGTTTTGACACTTAGCTATAGTGAACCCTCTCTGATTTTGACTTACCAATCACACTGGCACCTGATGATGTCACAGTCATTCATAAGGTTCAGGTACTGGCCAGGTTTTCATGTCCCCCCTGCATTGTAGATGGGCACACCAGATCCCCCTGGGCACCCCTCAAAGCACACACACACACACTCTCTCTCTCTCTCTCACACACACACACACACACACACACACACACTCTCTAACTTTCTGTCACAAAAACATAATTCTGCCAAAATGATGCCCTGAACCTATACATAATAGCTATGATATAACATAATAGCATGGGGTTCTAGGATTAAAAATACGATCTCTGTTTCTCATGCAAGCAAGAATCCTTTCCCATATTACGCCCATATTATCCTTACATCAGCAGTCCCATTTTTCAGAACATGGGAATTGTCAGCGTCCCATAGATTGACTCCTTTAACACAAACAGCACATTTAAGCATAGCCAGAATAAATACTATTGCTCTTTTTAATATTTCTGTAAGGGTGTTTATTAATGTGTCTATACCTTCCAACATTCTCTCACCTCTGCTCTCTGTAGCTTAAAACTGCATCTTGAGTTTTTCCAGACTGCAGTCACACCAGTTCACAATATACTTTCAGAACCATTCTTCAAAATGGGATGCATTGCAGAGAAGAGCAGAATTTTTTCTAAATCCCGGCCTTATTTCACGTTTCAGCAGGAATAACGTGGACATTTCTGGGAAAAACTTAGGGGTATGTTTACTAAACTGCGTTAGTGTGATTCGCGGTAGAGACAGAAACCCCAAATAAGGACATGGGCGGTACATCGTTGCCGAGAACGCGCGCTACAAGGCGCCATAAATTAACAAGCGCTACAGGGCACGTTACCGCGCGTTAATCTTAAAAAGGCGCGCAGGACTGGAAAGGGGGGCTGTTACTTCTGGAGAGAAATCTGAAATTGTGAGTATATACTTCTGGGAATTTTTCTGAAAGGAATTTTTTTTCTTTTAAAGCTAATTAATCTGTGAACCCACTATTTTTTTTGTTAAATCAGTCAGGGCCTAGTAGCAACAGTTTAAGATTCAATTTAAAAACACAGAAGAGAACTTTCTGGTTACCTTTCATACCCAGTAGACAGCTGTAGTTTAAATTTCATAGTCACTCAGGTCCTAGCATCAGCAAAGTACTTTTAGTTTCAAATTAAAACACAGAAGAGAGCTTTCTGGTTAAATTTAGAATCCAGCAGAGAGCTTGTAGTTTAAATTTCATAATAGGTTAGAGCCTAGTAGCAGCAAAGAGCTATAATTTAAATCAAATCAGAATATAGCTTAGCACAAGAGGCAAAACAAGGTCAATTCTCCTTGAGCAGCATATAAAGTCTTCTAGAGACCTTTACAAAGAGGCCTTCTACCTAGTGGGCAAGCAACCTGTGAAGCTTTTTCAATAGGTGTTAACACCAGCTGGCAGTTCAAAAGGCCATTTTGAAAGACTCCTTCTATCCAAGCAAGGACTGTTAATTACCCAGGAAGTAGGTCACTGCTTACATCATCAGCACAAGCATAAATAGCTCAACCAGAGCTCTGTGACCCTGTCTTGAAGGACTGGAAAGGGGGGCTGTTACTTCTGGAGAGAAATCTGAAATTGTGAGTATATACTTCTGGGAATTTTTCTGAAAGGAATTTTTTTTCTTTTAAAGCTAATTAATCTGTGAACCTACTATTTTTTTTGTTAAATCAGTCAGGGCCTAGTAGCAACAGTTTAAGATTCAATTTAAAAACACAGAAGAGAACTTTCTGGTTACCTTTCATACCCAGTAGACAGCTGTAGTTTAAATTTCATAGTCACTCAGGGCCTAGCATCAGCAAAGTACTTTTAGTTTCAAATTAAAACACAGAAGAGAGCTTTCTGGTTAAATTTAGAATCCAGCAGAGAGCTTGTAGTTTAAATTTCATAATAGGTTAGAGCCTAGTAGCAGCAAAGAGCTATAATTTAAATCAAATCAGAATATAGTTTTCCTCAGCAGCACAGGACAAGGTACTGTGTAGCAGCCCTTTTTTAATAAGTGTTATATCCCTCCCTCCCTCCCCACACCCACCCTCCCCTGGGAAAATCACAGCTTTATAGGTACTTGCACAACTTAAAAGACAGGAGGTGCTCTCAGGTGAAGCTCATTACCCAAATCAGTCATACACCAAGGACCTGAAATTAATTAAGCTTCAGGTGAACAAGGTATATTAAACTTCTTAGGTACAGTTTTAGTGGTATAAATATCCATTGCACGCTTTAGTACATATAGAATGTAAAGATCTAAACACAAACTTAAAACTAAGATGCAGACAGCAGTCCAGCAGCGGGATGTGGGCTTTCCAGTCTTTTGCATTGAGTGTCACATGTATGATTTTCTCCCAGCTGGTGAGAGGTCTTACGTATGCACTAGGTGCAAGGAGCTCTCTGCTCTCAGGGAACGAGTCCGTTCTCTAGAGGCTAGAGTAGCAGACTTGGAAAACATAAGACAGACAGAGAGGTACATAGACGAGACCTACAGGGATATAGTCCTGAAGTCCCACCTCCAGTCTGGCAGCATCCCTGTTGCCATGGAGGAGAGAGGTCACGTGACAGGAGAGCATCACCCTGGTGTGGCAGGAAGTGATCCTGTAACTAGGACCTGTCCTCCAGGTGATGTAAACCCCTCTCTCACCGAGGAGGTTTCTCCAGGGCCAAGTGCCCATGCGGGAAGGGTTAGGACAGCAGTTATAGTTGGTGATTCGATCATTAGGCATGTAGATAGCTGGGTGGCTGGTGGACGTGAGGATCGCCTGGTAACATGCCTGCCTGGTGCGAAGGTAGCGGACCTCACACGCCACCTAGATAAGGTCTTAGATAGTGCTGGGGAGGAGTCTGCTGTCTTGGTACATGTTGGTACCAATGACATAGGAAAATGTGGTAGGGAGGTTCTGGAAGCTAAATTTAGGCTTTTAGGTAGGAAGTTGAAATCCAGAACTTCCAAGGTAGCGTTCTCCGAAATGCTTCCCGTTCCACGCGCAGGACCCAATAGGCAGGCAGAGCTCCGGAGTCTCAATGCGTGGATGAGACAATGGTGCAGAGATGAGGGGTTCGGATTTGTTAGGAACTGGGGAACATTCTGGGGAAAGGAGGGGCTCTTCCGAAGGGATGGGCTTCACCTTAACCGGGATGGAACCAGGCTGCTGGCATTAACCTTTAAAAAGGAGATAGAGCAGCTTTTAAACTAGATAATAGGGGAGAGCCGACAGTCGCCCAAGAGCGCATGGTTCGGAAGAATGTATCCTTGAAGGATACTACAAAAAGCAGAGAGGTTCCAAAAAAGAGTAAAGTAGCCCAAATGCCCTCGAGTATGGAGCAGACAGAACTTAAAGATCCCAAATTACCCATGTCTACCAATAGCCAAATTAATATGAATAAAATACAGTCTCTAAAATGCTTGTATGCAAATGCTAGAAGTCTACAAAACAAGATGGGAGAGTTAGAATATATAGCACTAAACGAGAGGTTAGATATGATTGGAATATCAGAGACATGGTGGAAGGAGGACAACCAGTGGGACACTGTGATACCTGGGTACAAACTATATCGAAATGATAGAGCTGATCAAATTGGTGGAGGGGTTGCGCTCTATGTTAGAGAGGGCATTGAGTCAGAAAGGATTAAAGTTTTGCAAGAAACAAAATTTGCTGTAGAATCTCTATGGATTGAAATTCCATGTAAAAAGGGGAAGGCGATGGCAGTGGGGGTGTACTATCGTCCGCCTGGCCAGAATGAACAAATGGATGATGAAATGCTCAAAGAAATCAAGGAAGCTAGCAAAAGTTACAGTGCAGTAATAATAATGGGTGATTTCAATTACCCCGGCATCGACTGGGTCAGTGTCACAACAGGACATGCTAGGGAGATAAAGTTCCTAGATGAAATAAATGACTGCTTCTTGGAGCAGCTGGTTCATGAACCGACCAGAGGGGAAGCAATATTAGACCTAGTCCTTAGTGGAACACCAGATGTAGTGCAAGAGATAAGGGTGTTGGGGCCACTTGGCAATAGTGATCATAGCATGATCGCCTTTGATTTAATTAGTGGAGGAGGGATAGTAAGGAAATCCACAGTACTACCCTTTAACTTTCGAAAGGGAGACTATGATAGAATGAGGAAAACAGTTAAGAAAAAACTAAAAGGAGCAGTTGCAAAGGTTAAAGACGTACATCAAGCTTGGGTGTTGTTGAAAAATACTATCTTGGAAGCCCAGACCAGCTGTATTCCACGCTTTAAGAAAAGTGGAAGGAAGTCCAAAAAATTGCCAGCATGGTTTAAAGCTGAGGTCAGAGAGGCTGTTGTTGCCAAAAAAGCATCTTTCAAGAAATGGAAAAAAGAGCCAAATGATGAAACATGGAAACAGCACAAGCACTGGCAAGTCAAATGCAAGGCATTGATAAGGCAGGCAAAGAGAGAATTTGAGAAGAAGCTTGCTGCGGAAGCAAAAACGTGAAATAAAGACCTTTTCAAGTACATTCGTAGCAAAAAACCCGTGAGAGAGTCAGTTGGTCCATTAGATGATAAAGGGGTTAAAGGAGCACTAAGAGGCGACAAGGCGATAGCGGAGAGACTGAATGAATTCTTTGCTTCGGTCTTTACTGAGGAAGATGTAGGGATGTTACCCACGACTGAAGTGGTATTTAAAGGTGTGGAAGAATTGAAGGAAATATCGATACATCGGGAAGATGTCCTACAACTATTAGATAAACTGAAGAGTAGCAAATCACCTGGGCCGGATGGTATACATCCAAGGGTGTTGAAAGAACTGAAATTTGAGATTGCAGACCTGCTATCAGTAATCTGTGAACTATCATTAAAATCATCTCTAATACCTGAGGATTGGAGGATCGCCAATGTAACACCAATTTTTAAAAAGGGTTCGAGGGGTGATCCGGGAAACTACAGACCGGTGAGCCTGACATCAGTACCGGGAAAAATGGTAGAAACCATCATAAAGAATAAAATTACTCAGCATATAGATAGTCATGACCTAATGGGAGACAGCCAACATGGCTTTAGACAAGGAAGATCTTGTCTTACTAATCTGTTATGTTTTTTTGAAGGAGTGAATAAACAGGTGGACAAAGGTGAGTCGGTTGATATTGTGTATCTGGACTTTCAGAAAGCCTTTGACAAGGTCCCTCATGAGAGACTTTTGGCAAAACTAAAGAGTCATGGGATAGGAGGCAGTGTACTACTGTGGATCAGGAACTGGTTAAAAGATAGAAAGCAGAGGGTAGGGCTAAATGGCCAATTTTCCCAATGGAGAAAGGTGAATAGTGGTGTACCCCAGGGATCTGTGCTGGGTCCGCTGCTTTTTGACATATTCATAAATGACCTGGAAAGTGGAATAACGAGTGAGGTTATCAAATTTGCTGATGACACAAAACTATTTAAAGTTGTTAAAACCCAGGAGGATTGTGGAAAATTGCAAGAGGATCTTGATAAATTGGAAGACTGGGCATCAAAATGGCAGATGAAATTTAATGTGGAGAAGTGCAAGGTTATGCACCTAGGGAAGAACAACCCAAACTATGGTTACACGATGCAAGGTTCCACATTAGGAACCACCACCCAAGAAAAAGATTTAGGCGTCCTTGTGGATACCATGTTAAAACCCTCGGCCCAGTGTGCAGCGGCGGCCAAGAGAGCAAATAGAATGCTAGGTATGATAAGGAAAGGAATGGAAAATAAAACAAAAGATATTATAATGCCTCTATATCGTTCCATGGTGAGACCGCACCTTGAATATTGTGTGCAATTCTGGTCGCCATATCTTAAAAAGGATATAGCAATTTTAGAAAAGGTTCAGAGAAGAGCCACCAAAATGGTAAAGGGGATGGAAGGCTACTCCTATGAAGAAAGGCTAAAAAGGTTGGGGCTCTTTAACCTGGAAAAGAGACGGCTGAGGGGAGATATGATAGAAGTCTATAAATTAATGAACGGAGTGGAACGGGTAAACGTAGATCGATTGTTTACCTTATCAGAATATAGAAAGACTAGGGGACATGCAATGAAGCTACAGGGTAAACTATTTAAGACTAATAAAAGAAAATATTTTTTCACTCAACGTGTAATCAAACTCTGGAATTTGTTACCGGAGGATGTAGTAAAGGCTGTTAGTGTAGCTGGGTTTAAAAAAGGTTTGGACAAGTTCCTGGAGGAAAGGTCCATAAACCATTATTAAGAAGGGACCCAGGATATCAATGCTTGAACCAATACAAGCATTGTGGAACCTGTGTCCCTTGGGGAAACTGCTAGGTACGTATGACCTAGATTGGCCACTGTTGGAAACAGAATACTGGGCTTGATGGACCTTGGTCTGACCCAGTATGGCATATCTTATGTTCTTATGTTCTTAGGCATACAATCACAGCAGCAGAGCTGTAGCACAATGGTTACAACACTGACTGATGGTACAGGGTCATGGGTTCAAGTCCCCAGTGGGCTTAATGTATAAGGCTGGTTGAGACAGCACCTTTTACATTTAAGTAGTGATTTTTGAGGCATGTGACATGTATTTTAATTTGTGCTGCCAGCAAACACACCCTCATGGTGGCATAACCTAAGGTGCTGCATAAGGCACCCCATAACGCACTCCATAGGACACATTATAAAGTGTACTGTCTGCCAAGGCACCCTATAATGTCCCCTATAGGACACCCTATAAGGCTGTGAACAAAGCCCTGGCTGGCTGCAGGACTGCACGTCACCACACAAACTGTCTGCTGTGGTTACCAGGATAGGGTTAACCCACCAGTACCCATGATGCACTGCACATGCAAATCAGCAGTCGAGAGATGGGCACAAGATTGGGTATGCACCCCCACAGTACCTCAGCCAGGTAGGGGGAACAGACCGTGTGTGGTACTGCCACAGAGTAGCCACAGACAATCACATTGTGCGGGTACTGTGCCTACCCTAAGGTTGAGGTGGGGCACCCAGCACCAGGTCCACAGCACATTTCATGGGTGAAATATGCCATGCTGCAGGTCCCCATCAGTGTGTGATAGGTAGTTCCATAGGATACATCTGTGCCCTGCTGTATGTCTCGGCCATGTCTAGTCCTTATGGGCGATGATGCAACCAGAATAGTGCATATTCTGTGTTGGTGCCATGGTTACCTGCTGTAGGTGAGGGGGGGGGTGTATGGACCCATGGGCAGATCATGTATCACCACATAACCCACCCTCTGGGGCTCAGGGTGGAAAAACAGGATCACCCACCAATAGATCCACAGTCTACCTCCCTGCAATGGTAGCAATAGAGGGGACCATCAACCCCAGTCCTGCTGAGGAACAGACAGAGCAGTACACATCCGTAATGCAATAGCAGACAGACGGCAGGCCTGGAAAAACTCAGCAGCCCCCCACCACTATCTGACATTCTCCAGCAGCAAGCCTCCAGCCACTGCACCCTGCAAGGTGTTCCAGCAAGACACATACTAGCTGCAGACAGTCCACCAGCTAGTCCAGAGGTGGGCACCTCCGGTCCTGGAGGGCCGCAGACCAGTCAGGTTTTCGGGATATCCCTAATGAACATGCATGAGATATATATGCATTAGAGATATCCTGCCAACCTGACTGGTTTGTGGCCCTCCAGGGCTGGATTTGGAGACCCCTGCCTTACACCTCTGTCATTTAAGATCGTGAGTGGGCAAGGTACAGATGTCCTAGACATCGAAAGGGTATATAGAATGTGTCACATTCCTCCTCGATTCTTACCACAACCAAAAAGTCGTCTAATAGACAATTTTTTGGTGGTGGTGAGAAGTGAGGAGTACTGTGACAAATTCTATCTAACCTTTTTGATGTCTTGGACATCTGCACCTTGTCCACTCACAATCTTAAATGACAGAGGTGTAAGGCAGGGGTCTCCAGATCCAGCCCTGGAGGGCCACAAACCAGTCAGGTTGGCAGGATATCTCTAATGCATATATATCTCATGCATATTCATTAGAGATATCCCGAAAACCTGACTGGTCTGCGGCCCTCCAGGACCAGGTTTGCCCACCCCTGAGCTAGTCCATAGTGCATGGTCCTGGAGGAGCTGCATGTACCCAGAACAGGGATGTCAGCATACACACCAAGCAGATAAGTCAATGATTGGGCCCCAAAAGAAAACCCACATACAACACATAAGAGAAATGCTCTTTAGCACTATGGGGGAACCTAGCCATGCCACGGTCACTGCTCAGTCAGGGTGAGAGTGACCGCCTAGCAGGACATGCTATGGCCACCCTGTCCATGCAGGTGGTACCGGGCACTACAATGTCCGAGCCATTGCCCTATGCCCTGTGCAGATGCAGCCAGGCCAGGCCACCATATCCAGGCTTTTCCCACAGTACCTTGCTCCTCATTATGCACATTGGCAGGCCAATACTGGCAACAGTGCTAGCAGTGTGGGCTGTGGAGGGTTTTGGCAGCCACCATACACTGGATAGACAGACACACACTCCCCACACCTATGCCAGCATTGTGCAACTATAGAGGTGTTGGGCAGCCCAGGTCACCACAGCAGTCCTGGGCACAGTGCAGGCATAGCTATGGCACGCAATACTGTAGGAGTCACTTCCCAGGTTGGTAAACACTGTCAGACACAAGACCTGTAGCACACTCCACAAACATCAGAAAGGTTGCTATGATGCAGCTCACTCAGAATATTGTACTTAACCTAGGAATTGATATCTGCCAGTAATCATAGCAACCTTTTTAAAGATGTGTACCATATTCCCAGGTTTAGGGTGGCATTACTAAGGTATGCAAGTGCTAGTATTGGGAGATGCACGCAGAGCCCAATGTCCTGCCTTTCCAGGAGGCTTTGGATAATGGGGCCTGTGGGTGCGGGTGTGTCTGCCCCTGTTGGCTGCTGCTTAACGGCAGAGGTTCCCAACTCCAGTCCTGCGGTGCCAAACACTGTTCGGGCTTTCATGCTGTCCCTCATGAATATGCATGAGATACATCTGCATACCATGGGGGTGGCGCATAGAAATGCAGCACAGGCATCTTTATCAGAGGCAGCATGGAACTGGAATGGTGTTTGGCCCTCCAGGACTGCATTTGGGAGACTCTGCTCTAGGTAATGTGCATGTTTATGGTGTCCGTGCTCTGTAGGGTAAAATGTAGGTGTCTTGGGCATGTTTACATCATCTGCAATATAGGTGCTGTCTGTATTAGCATGTTGTAGTAGTGGGTAAAATATGGGGACTGTGTTGGCAGGAACCACAGCTGGGACTTGAACCTGTAACCCTCTGCTTCTGAATACAGTGGTTTTGTGCACTGCACCACCTTGCTGTCACAGAATCAGTACATTCCTTGGTGATACCATGACTGCCCATCAGACGGGGCCTGTCTATTGCAGTACACGGCACCCACCTACACAGGGCTAGGCCATGGTCTGCTCTGGGCAGCTGCCACTGCCCCCTCCACCACCAGTATCCCTCAGCCACCATGTTGACATGCCCTTCTGCTGGTGGTGCTGGTGGTGCGCAGTCTCAGGCCATCCAGTGTGCAGGTAGGTGGCTGCCTATGGTGCGGGTTCTGGGGTAGGGGTGCCTGCATAGACGTCCACGCTCTCCCCAGCCCCGCCTGCCAATGTTCCGTGCCCTTGGGGGAAGCTGTTGGGTACTATCCCCTGTGACACTGTGGGAAACACGCTCATGCCCATGTTGGGCCTTCAGCAGTTGCTGTCTGGCTGCTCTGCTGTTTCAGCATTCGTATGGGCCACCTAGGCATCACCCTTGTCCGCACTGTGGCCCAGCTCCACCACAGCATGTGCCGCCGGCGGCTCTCTGTATCCCCTTCTCCGGCATCTGTCCAGTTGCCATTCTGACATGCCCGCCCTGATGTTGTGGGACATGTGCACACCATAGGAACCCTGTCCAATTGTGGGGGAAACCCTGAGCAGCGCTATTTCACTGTGGGCTCCATCTTGTATGGGGACAGAGTATAGACCCTTCCACGATTTATATCTTTTCTATGGAGCTTACTCGGGGGGGGGGAGGGGTTGATGTTTCTCATTGATACCACTATTGGCCAGCTTGGTTATGTTTTTTTTCCAGTTTGTTGGGGTCATTTTCAGTGTTTCTGTGCCCTTTTGTTCTGTGCACATGTATCACACTTATCACTTTTTTTGGTTTCCCTGCCTGGGCTGTACATTGCTGACGCTGAAATGGTCTCTCTCCCCTGTAATGTGCATTTAACAGCAGGTTTTCATTCGCGTTGGAATTCAGCTCTTCAGATCAGCGCGTTAGTGTGAAGGGAGCCTCTCCCCGCCCACTCTCCGCCCACTGACCCCTTCTCTCCGCCCTCTCTCCACCTTCTGCGGTGTTTTACCATGCTGCGGGGCATTACTATCGTTAGCGCATCATAACACGCGTTATGTAACGTTAACGATCGTAAGCGCAGCATATCGCGCGTTATGATGTGCTTATGATCGTTAACGTTACATAACGCGCGTTATGTACGATTACCGCAGTTTAGTAAACATACCCCTTAGAGCCTGATTCAGGTAGGGGCACATCCGAGCCATCCAGATGGCCCCAAGAAAGATGGGCCCATTTGGACCCAATTCTGGAGCGCAGGAACAAAATGTTCCCATGGTAACCAGAATCAGGCCCGAGGATGGCCCGACGTGCCCCTGCTGCCTGCAGGGATGTCCTCCCCACAGGCATCCCTGACTCCCGCGTCCTCAGCCCCCCCTTTTCCTTGCCACCCGACCCAAGGCTGGCCTGCTGTAGCCTGAGTTGGGTGGTAGGGATCCCACCCCGCACCCGACCCTGGTTCCGGGTGGGAATCCCTAGGTCCAATCGCTGGGTTTTTGTTGCTTATTCCACCTTTGAGGCTGAATCAACTGGCTCGCCCCCACTGCACTCCAATCCTGCCTCCTCCCGTCCCCTGCTGGCTCTCCCCGTCCTGATGCTCAGGACATACGGGGAGAGCTGGAGGGGGAATTGGGCTCGGATGGCATGCGGGGAAACCTGCTTCCCAGATTCAGGCCCTTAATACATACATGGGCCTTTCTTGAATATCCTTTATACATCTTTGCAGCTGATCACGCTCCTGTTCTTCCCCTTCTGGGCACATTCTGAGATCCCCATGCTAGTGCCATGGACATGCATGTCAGCAATGTTTCAGAATATGGTTGGGGATGTTTTTGGCACATAAACGTTCCCACCGCAAGTACACACCCCTTATTCTTGTTCTGGAATGACCCCCAAAGTGAAGTACGTGCATACTCTAATTAATAAAATAGGGGCATAAGTGATTGCATGTGCATGGCAAATCTAGGTGCAATCAGTTACATCAAGCCTAGGACTGGCGTTCAGTCAATGCCTGAATTTAGATTTTTAAGGAATACATATAAGTTATAGTGTTTTATAATTTACGTGCATTGATTTGTATTCTGCCTATACTCCACCCAAGCTCTGCACATGTGCATGTGGACAATGAAAGTATACACCATTGGCTTGATGAATGTACTTACAGAATAATGACCAGCTAAAGTATGCACATAAAAGCCCATTCATACATGTAAATCATAGAAAATAGGTGCAGTCGCACTAGGAAACTAAACATAAGCATAATGATGTTTTCATTTTTGTTGCCTATTCCTTTTTTGAATAATCTTTCACATTCTGTTTGCTTTTCAGCAGCCATGGCACATTGGGTTGAAAATTCTCATGTATTGTCCAAAATGACTCAGAGATCTTATTTCTGAATGTATAAGAACATAAAGGCACCCATAAGAATTACCATACTGGTAATCCCAGTATTCTGTGTCTAATACAGGTTACACATACCTGGCAGGATACCAAAAAGTAACAAGATTCCATACTATTTACCATAAATAAATAAACTCCATAAATAAACTCTGGAGAAAAGAAAGACAACATGCTCTCTTCTGCTTCTGGCAGAGGCTGCTCAGGCTTCTCCTGCCTCGAAACGTTCTTAGAAGACTTATTCTTCCTTTTGGCAGGCCGTTGCTGTTCAGCCGTTAAAACAGCCGACGAACCTAAAATGGCCACCTTTCCCACCTTTTCTGCGGGTAAAGACGGCTTTTCTGACTCCAGGGACATTTTCTCTACCATCACCTTCAATTAATTAGCTAAACAGAATTAAAGCCTTCAACGTGCCGCGCTACTGCAGAGAGCAGGAAAAACAGCCGTTTGCTCAAATCGCGCCGTTGAAAAAAACGAACGCTGCTCCAGCCACACACACAGCCTGTCAGAAAGGGCTGAATCGCTGCAGTTTTTGTTCCGCAGCTAGCGGAACAAGGAGAAGCACGGTGACGGCAAATGCAGAGGAAGTACTGGGGCTCCCAGGTTCACTCTGCTATGAGAGACCGAGACGGATAAAAATCAGGCAGGCTCTACCTTAATCCGTCGTTTTAACCAGAGTCCAACGTCTCTCTACTGGTAATTACTGTTAAAGAAAAATATTTTCTTAGGACTACAAAATAAAATCAGCCCTGCTAGAGCCAACTTGCACTGCAACAAATAAAAATAAAAATCAAACACTTGAGGGAGAGAGCTAAAATCGATCCTCTTCAGCTGCTGAGGACTGAAAGACTGGCTGGGTGACCTCAGGGGGAGTGGCTTCACCGCTCAAGAAAACTTGATGTCTTCATGTCCTCAGCTGCTGAAGGGGATTGACAACCTAACCTTCCCTGGACTGGCCCGGAGAATGCTCAAGGAAAGACAATTAGCAGGTAAGAACTAATTTCATTATTTACCCCCAGGGATAAGCAGTAACTTTCTCCCAAGTGTCAAGGTCTGTAGTTTCTCAGATCAGCCCTGGAACATTTATAAAAATTGTCATTATGTTGACAATTATCCAATCTTCAGTGAACTGGGAAGATATATTAGGCAAAATTGACAAACTAAAGAATAGTAAATCACCAAGATGGAGATGGTATATACCCCAGTGTTGAAAATACATAAAAAATGACATTTCAGATATTCTATTAATAATCGGTGACTTTTTGGGGGAGTGCTTTAGAAGGGGGACCCTCTTGACCAAGTGGGAGAATGGAAGCATGAAGGCAGAGCTCTGGTGAGTCATACTTGACAAATCAAGTTCACACAGAACAACACTGATATCTTCTTTCCCTGGCAATTTTGAAAGATCAAGTTACTTGCTCTCCCTACAAGATGGCTGAAAATAAATGTGAAAAAGTTGATTCTAGGCACCCAAGGTCTGTCACAGGGAAGCAATGTAAGTAGGAAAAGCTGACACTGGAGAAAATGGCCACTGGAAAAGAACATTTTACTTATTTATTTATTTAACAATTTTTCTATACCGCCTTTTCATTCAATCAAAGTGGTTTACAAAAAACATCAACTTATCCAAGGAACTTGTATATAATAACTTATTCAAAGAACTAGCAAACATCAGGGTGTTTACAATAAACTTCAACTTATCCAAACAACTTGCATATATCAACTTATTCCAAGAACTTGCAAATATCAACAGTAACATTATAACTTCAAAAACTTCAAAAACCTGATTAGTCTCTTGTAACATTATCTAAACTATGTACATCTTAATGAGAGTATTGGGGTGTTTGTTTGGTGTGGGTGTCATGGCTTAAGTCTGTTTGTGGGGTGATTTGAGTGATTGGTGATTGGTGGTCTTCATTGAATTGTTCAATGAATAGGGTGGTTTTGAGAAGCTTCCGGAATTCTTTTATATCTTTTGTTGATTTCAGATATCTGGGAGGACATTCCAGATAGCAGGGGCAGCAAGAGAGAAGGCTCGCATGGATGTGGATTTGTTGGTTTTTGTGAATAGACTAGGGGGTATGTTTACTAAACTGCGCACTTGTGCGGGGCGCACTTGAGCATGCAAAAATGATGCACTTAAGTGCTCTTAAGTGCCCCGCACGAGTGCGTGTCACACTAACGGGCCCCGCACACGTGCGGTGTGCTACTGTGCGATAGAGGCGGGGAAAGGCGAAAGGAGGGTGGAGGAAGGCCCCCGAGGGGCGGAGAGACGGGGTCAATGGGTGGAAAGTGGGAGGGGAGAGGCTCCCCGCACAGGAGCGGGGCCGAATTTACAAGTAAAAACTACCGCGAGTGAAACACTTGCGGTAGACTGCATTTAAAGGGAAGAGAAACCTTTTCCGTCAGCAATGTACAGCAAAACCGGGGAAACCTAAAACACGTGAGCAGTGTGATACATGTGCAGAGAACAAAATGTCAAATAAACAATGTAAATGACCACAACAAAAACTTTAAAAATTACAATCCAGCTGGGCAACATTGATATCAATTGTCAACAATAAAAAACACTCCCAGGAAAGCTCCAAAAAAAAAGGAATGATTTATGGAAGGGTCTACGGAGCGTAGACCCTTCCAAAAATCATTTCTTTTTTTGGAGCTTACCTGGGAGTGTTTTTAATGTTGCCCCTTGATATTACTGGTGCCCAGCTTGGTTATGTTTTTTTCCCCTTTTTCCGAGGTCATTTTTGAGGTTTATTTGCCCTTTTGTCACCATACAAGGTGAATGAGTCCACAGTAAAATTGTACAGAGAAGGGTTTCTGAGCCGTTCGGTCAGGTTATCTATCTCCAGGGAGTGCACTATCTTTGTGGCCACAGTGCGGTGTAGCAGACACAGCCAGTGCCTATAAGACTAGAGGGTCACAGGTTCAAATCCCAGCTAGGGCTCCTGACAACTCAGTCCCCATAGTTTTACCCACCACAAAACAGTGATAGTCAGGACACCCCTGTATTGCAGAGCACATAAGCATGGTGCAAACACCCATATTTTACCCTACACCGCACACAAACCATACCAATGGCCATTACCTACAGCCAATTCCCCCAAATTCAATCCTGGAGTGCCACAACTCAATCCAGTCACATGCTTTTTCCAAGACAAGAACATGTCAGCATGTTGGCGGAAGGGTAGAGGTGGCGGATGGGCCAGTGGACTAGGCCTGTGCAGGCTGGCACGGTCCACCGCAACAGACAGGCTCTGTCGCATGTACAGTCATGGCCTCCCAAGGGAATGCAGCACATTTGTGGCAAAACAGTGGTGCAGTGCACACAGACAGTGTGTGCAAAAACAGAAAGGCACAGGTTCAAAGCCCAGCTGGGGCTACTGCCAATCCTGTCCACATATTTTTCCCACAACTAAACCGTGATAGTAAGGACAAAACTGTATAGCTGAGAACATATGCATTGTTAATACGCCTATATTTTACCACACCAATCACAGACACCATAAACAGGCGCATTACCTAGAGCAGAGTCTCCCAAATGCAGTCCTGGAGGGCCCCACACCATTCAGGTCCCATGCTGCCTCTAATAATGATGCCTGTGCTGCATATCTATGCACCACCCCCATGGTATGCAGATGTAGCTCATGCATATTTATGAGGGACAGCATAAAAACCCGAACAGTGTTTGAAACACCAGGACTGGAGTCGGGAAACCCTGCCGTAAAGCAGCAGCCAACAGGGCCAGACACACCCACACACCCCCCCACAGGCCCCATTGGCCAATGCCTCCTGGAGAGGCAGGACATTGGGCCCTGCCTGTATCTCCCAATACTAGCAGTTGCAAACCTTAGCAATGCCACCCTACACCTGGGTATACGGTACACAGCTATCAAACGCTTCCTATGATAACTGGCATATATCAATTCCTACGTTAAGCACATTTTGGTCATTGAGCTCCACCATAACAATCATTCTGATGTTTGCGGTGTGTGCTGCAGGTCTGGTCCCTGACAGTGTCTACCACCCTGGGGGGTGACCCCCAACAGTATTGAGTACCATATCCATGCCTGTACTGTGCCCAGGACTGGTGTGGTGGGTATGGCTGCTGACCTCCTCTATAGTAGCACAATGCTGGCATAGGTGTGGGGGTGGCTGTCTGTCTATCCAGTGTGTGGTGGCTGCAAACACCTTCCACAGCCCACACTGCCAGCAATGTTGCCAATATTGGGCTGCCAATGTGCATAATGAGCAGCAAGGTACCATGGGTATAGGCCGGACAGGGTGGCCTGGCCAGGGTGCATCTGCACAGGGCATAGGGCACTGACTGGGACATTGTAGTGCCCGGCCACCACCTACACAGACAGGGTGACCTCAGTATGTCCTGCTGAGAGATCACTCTCACCCTGTCTGTGCAGTGACCACAGCATGGCTAGGCACCCCCATAGTGCTATATGGTATTTCTCTTGTGTGATAGATATGGGTTTCCTTTTGGGGCACAGTTCTGGGTGCATGCATCTCCACTGGGAACATGCACTATGGACTAACTAGAAGACTGTTTGTAGCTGGTATGTGTCTTGCTGGAGTGGCTTGCAGTGGCTGATGGCTTGTTGCAGGAGAATATCAGATAGTGGTGGGGTGCAGCTTACCATAACCTGGTCTAATGTCTGTCTGCTATTGTGTTATGGATGTATATAGAGCTGCATTGACTGCCCTGTGGAGTGTCTGTTTCTCAGTAGGACTGGGGTTGATGTTCCCCTCTACTGCCACCTTTGCAGGGAGGTAGAATGTGGATCTATTGATAAGAGACCATGTTTGTTGCCTGGGGGGGGGTGCATGGGTCCTACACCTGACTGAGGCATCCATGGTGTTTGTGCAGAAGCTACCTATCTTACACATTAACACTGCTTTGGACCTCTGGCATGGCCTCCATCAGCCATTGAAGGTGTTGTGGACCTGGTCCTGGGTGCCTCATCGCATCCTCAGGGTGAGCACAGTACCCGCACAATGTGACGGTGTGTAGCTACTCTGTGCCAGTAAAACACCCGGTCAATACCCCCTACCAGGCCGAGGTGCTGTGTGGGTGCACCTGGTCACTTCCTCCTACCAGGCCGAGGTGCTGTGGGGGTGCATTCCCCATCTTGTCTTCATCTGTGGACAGCTGATTTGCATGTGCAGTGCATCATGGGTACGGGTGGGCTAACCCTATCCTGGAGACCACAGCAGACTGTCTGTGTGGTGACGTGCAGGCTCTCTGCAGCCAGCCAGGGGTTTGCTAGCAGCTATAGAGCTGTAGCCCAATGGTTACTTCACTGCTTGTAAAGCCAGAGGTCATGGATTCAAACCCACAGTGGGGTTATTTGATAGGGTTGTCCAAAGCATTGTTTTTCTTTAATGTACATATTTTGATGCCAGCAAAAACACCCTCAGCGTACAGTACCCATAGGGTGCCTCTGAGGGCGCTTTATAGGGTACCCTATAGGGCACCTTATGGTTCCCGTCCATATAAGGTGAACTATACATTATCCTGTGACGCAACTTATAGGGTGCTCTATAGGGGACATATTAGGGTGCCGTGGCGGACAGTGCACTTTATAATGTGCCCTATGGAGTGCCATATAGGGTGCCTTTTACGGCACCTTCCATTACGGCACGTGAGGGCGTGTTTGCTGGCAGCAGTTAATAAAATAAACATACGGTGCTGCAGGAACAAATATGTACATTGCAAAGCTGATGCCACAGCCAGCCTTACGTATTAGGTACCCTGGGGAGCTAACTCATGACCCCTGTATCAGCAGTCAGTGCCTTAACCATTGTGCTCCACTGCTGCTCCTCCTTGCATGTCAGCGCACCTACGTATGCTTTTCTTTCCTTAAACTGCACAGTGCTGCCATCAAAAACAGTACTCTGACCTTGCGGTACCTCATACGGCACCCTCTAAAGCGCCCTATAAGCAACATTCTAGGGTACCTTGGCGGACAGTGCACTTTAAAATGTGCCTTATAGGGCGCCTTATGTTAACACGCTTTGAGGGTGCGTTTGCTAGTAATGATAATTAAACTAAAAATAAAATGCCCCCTAAAGCACTCTTCCCCATAATATGCAATGCCTCAGCCAGCCTTGTTCATTGGGCACTGTGGGGGATTGAACCCCTGATCCCTGCACCATTGGCAGGTGCCTTCACCATTGTGCTGTAGCTCTGTTCTGCTCTTCTGTTTGCACATCAGCGAGCCACTTATACCTCCCAGTATTAGAATGCTGACAAAAACATCAGCGCACCGCCTTATGCTGCCCAAAACATCAGCCTGCCACTTTATGCTGCCCAGTATGTCTCTGCCTCATAAATTAACACCTCAGCCAGCTTCATTGAGCACTGTGGGGGATTGAACCCCTGATCCCTGTATCCTTGGTAACTACCTTAACCATTGTGCTGTGGCTCTGCTCTTCTGTTTACACATCAGCGCGCCACATATGCCTCCCGCGCAGCTATCCGATGCGCTAAGGTGCGGGGCGCACAAGAGCGCCGCGCACCTTAGCGCATATGTAAATTCTGGCTTTTCTTTTTAAGACGGAACGCCCACTCCTTATATGGCACACGCACACTACCGCGGCACGCACTTAACCCGGGTTTTAGTAAACATACCCCTAGGTGTTTATATTTTGTTTTTGGTGCTGTTTCTGTCTGATCTTTTGCTGTTTTGGTTCTGATGAGTTCCTGTGGTATTTCTGCTGATATATATATATATATATATTTAAATTTATTTACTTATGCAATTTTACAACAATTAATCAAGCAAATGCTTGTACAGAAAACAACTACTTGTGAAATAATAACAAAAGGAAAATATATCATGAAATCCAGTACACAAGAGTATAGGTAGCCCACAATAATTTGGGGGAACAGCATAGAAAAGAATTTAAGGAGAGGTGGCTCCCCAATATTCAAACATACAGGAAATATTTTTTAAACAAACACTAAGCAAAGGCAGAGGACAGAGAAATAACAATCCTTTTAAGGAACACTCACTGAGGAGATGATGTTAACAATCAAGAGATGACAAATAAAGATAACTCCTCCGGCTGAAAGAATACATACTTATTGGATTTAAAGAAAATGACACATTTACAAGGAAATCACACTATAAATGAAGCCCCAATCTGAAGAACACCTTGTCTTTATAGCAAAAAGGCTCCCCGCTGCCTCTGAGTCTCTCTGGAGACATCAGGGAACATCACAACCTTCCTCCCCATGAATAACATAGAACGCTTCTTAAAGTATACTTTTAATAGCCAATCCCTATATGAAGGAATCGCAAAAGTCACCAACATCGTGGAAACTGCTAAATTAACTTCCTTAGGTGACTGTAGTAAAGCTGAAACATCTAAGATATCCCTATCTAAAGCACCCACAGACATTTTACCATCCTTTTTACCCTTAGGTAGAAAATAAGCCTTAACCACTGCAGGAATCAGCTGGTATCATTAATGCTTCCTGAATATATTTTTTAAACAATTCAACCGGGGAAAGCTCAGAAACTACTGGAAAGTTTACCAAACGTATATTAGATACTCTCACAACATTTTCCAAAATTTCCAGCTTCATTTTCATTGCAGTATTATCTTTCATAATAGAATCAGTTATTAAGGAAACGATATATTGTTTTTAATTTTGAAGATGGTAAGTGCTGATTTATATTTTGCCCGTGATGAGATTGGTAGCCAGTGCAGATCGTGTAGTATTGGAGTTATATGGTCCTGTATAAAGACGCTAGCAATAATGCGGGCAGAAGTGTTCTGGACTATTTGTAGAGGACGGGTGGTTTGTTTGGGTAGACCTTGGTATAGTATATTACAGTAGTCCAGCACAGGTGTATTGATGGCCTGGCATACTGGGCAGAAATGTTCTATATTGAGGAGAGGTTTTAGTCTCCGGAGCATTGCGAGTTTGAAGAAGACTGTTTTGGATATTTTATTGATATGCCATTGGAGGGTGAGTTGCTTATCTAGAATCACTCCAAGGTATCGGACTTTGTCTTTTATTGTAATCGGTGTATTGGATATGTTGATAAAAGAAGGAGGAATGAATGTGGAGTCCCTCGTAATGTTGAATGCTTCAAATTTTTTTATGTTGATGTTTAAGTTGTTGTTAGTTAGCCAGGTCATCATTTCTTGAATGCAGGTTGATATAGTGGTATAGTCTGGGGAGTCCAGTTGAATAGGGGTATATGCCATGATGTCGTCAGCATATATGGCGTATTGTATCTTGTATTTGTTAAATATTTTGCATATAGGCTGAATATAGATTTTGTGCAGCCCTAAACTCATGCAAAATATGTTATCAGATGTGTCCTATGTAATTATTTGGGAAGCTTATAAAACAAATGCTCCAGGGAGCTATAATAAGCTATGAGTGATAAAACAAACAAAAAAACACATTCAGTAGATCTTGCATTTCAAGCATGAGATTAAAGTGACAGAAAGGCATAGTAGTGAATTATTGGGGAAGCTGATGAACTAGAAATATGAAAATTAATCATAGACTTATTTTCACTCAATACATAATTAAGATCTGGAATTCATTGCTGGAGGATGTAGCAAAAGCTGTTAGTGTAGCTGTGTTTAAAAAAGGTTTGGAGAAGTTCCTGAAGGAAAAGTCCATAAATCATTATTAAAGTGGACTGGGGAAAATCCACAGCTTACTCCTGGGATAAGCAGCATGGAATCTGACTATGGGGTCTGTTTACTAAACATTCCTAATGTGCGGGGCCGCGGTAGTGTGCCTGTACCATATAAGGAGTGGGCGGTTCAGGCAGAGAAAAGAAAAAAAACGGGAGTAAGCGATCGCACATTTGCGCGGGCGCTATTGTGCGCCCGAAGGCTAAGTGGCGCCCTGATGTGCACACACAAAGGAGCAGAGCCATAGTACAATGGTTAAGACACTGACCAATGGTGCAGAGATCAGGGGTTCAATCCCCCACAGTGCCCAATGAAAAAGGCTCACTGAGGCAGTGTGTATTATGGGGATGAGTGCTGTAGGGGGCAATCTATTTTTATGTCAGTTATCACTACTAGCAAACGCACTCACAAAGCGTGTTAACATAAGGCGGCCCATAAGGCACATGTTAAAGTTCACTGTCCGCCAAGGCACCCTTGAATGTCCCCTATAGGGCACCATATATGTTGCGTCACAGGATAATGTATAGTGCACCTTATATGGACGGCAACCATAAGGTGCCCTATAGGGTGCCCTATAAAGCACCCTCAGAGGCACCTTATGGGTACAGTACACTGAGGGTGTGTTTGATGGCAGCAACATATGTACATTAAATCTAAAAAAAGCTTTGGACAACCCTATCAAATAACCCCACTGTGGGCTCAAACCCATTACCACTGGCTCCACAGGAAGTGAAGTAACCATTGGGCTACAGCTATATAGCTGCCAGCAAGCCCCTGGCTGGCTGCAGAGAGCCTGCATGTCACCACACAGACAGTCTGCTGTGGGAACCAGGATAGGGTTAGGCCACCCATACCCATGATGCACTGCACATGCAAATCAGCTGTCCACAGATGAACACAAGATGGGGAATGCACCCCAACAGCTCCCCGGCCTGGTAGGGGGACGTGTCCATGTGCACCCACACAGCACCTTGGCCTGGTAGGAGGTACTGACCGGGTGTTTAATTTGCACAGAGTAGCTACACACAGTCACACTGTGCGGGAACTGTGCTCACCCTGAGTGTGCGATGAGGCGCCCTGGACCAGGTCCACAGCACCCTCCATGGCTGAGAGAGGCCATGGCAGAGCTCCAAAACAGTTGTAATCTGTGAGATAGGTAGTTTCTGCAGGAACACCTTGGATATCTCTGTCTGTCTCAGTCAGGGGAACCCCCACGGACCCCCAGGTGGGCCATGTACCACCAACACACACACCACACCCCTTTCCCAAGGGTGGCAAACAGGCAGGGTCTCCCATCAACAGATCCCCATTCTCTCCCCTCCCCCCTCCTGCAATGATGGCAGTAGAGTGGACCATCAACCCCAGTCCTGTTGGGGAACAGACACCCTACAGGGCAGTCCAAGCAGCCCCACACACACCCAGACCACAATATCAGACAGACAGTAGGCCTGGATATGCTAAGATGCACCCCACCACTATCTGATATTCCCCTGCATCAAGCCATCAGCCACTGCACCCTGCAAGGCACTCCAGCAGGGCACATACCAGCTGTGAACAGTCTGCTGGTTAGTCCCACTGGAAATGCATGCACACACAACTGGGATGGCAGCACACACAAGCAGATACATCAGTGACTAGGCCCCCAACAGGTGACCCATATATATCACATGAGGGAAGTGCTATGAAGCACTATGGGGGTGCCTAGCCATGCTGGCATCACTGCACAGTCAGGGTGGAGTGAAAGCCCAGCAGCACATACAGAGGTCACCCTGTCTGTGGAGGTGGTGGACGGCCACTACAATGTCCCTGCCAGTGCCCTATGCCCTGTGCAGATGCATCCTGGCCAGCCCACCCTGCCTGAGCTATACCCATGGTACCTTGCTGCTCATTATGCACATCATTAGGCCAAAACTGTGGACAGTGTTTGCAGCCAACACACACTGTATAGACCAGGGGTGGGCACCTCCGGTCCTGGAGGGCCGCAGACCAGTCAGGTTTTCGGGATATCCCTAATGAACATGCATGAGATATATATGCATTAGAGATATCCTGCCAACCTGACTGGTTTGTGGCCCTCCAGGGCTGGATTTGGAGACCCCTGCCTTACACCTCTGTCATTTAAGATCATGAGTGGGCAAGGTACAGATGTCCTAGACATCGAAAGGGTATATAGAATGTGTCACATTCCTCCTCGATTCTCACCACCACCAAAAAGTTGTCTAATAGACAATTTTTTGGTGGTGGTGAGAAGTTAGGAGGACTGTGACAAATTCTATCTAACCTTTTTGATGTCTTGGACATCTGCACCTTGTCCACTCACTATCTTAAATGACAGAGGTGTAAGGCAGGGGTCTCCAGATCCAGCCCTGGAGGGCCACAAACCAGTCAGGTTGGCAGGATATCTCTAATGCATATATATCTCATGCATATTCATTAGAGATATCCCGAAAACCTGACTGGTCTGTGGCCCTCCAGGACCAAGTTTGCCCACCCCTGGTATAGACAGACACACACTCCCACACGTATGCCAGCATTGTGCTACTATAGAGGGGTTCAGAATCCTTGCCCACCACACCAGTCCTGGGCACAGTACAGGCATGGGTATGGTATGCAATACCGTTGGGGGTCCCTCCCTAGGGTGGTAAACACTGTCAGGGGCCAGACCTGACGCACACACCGCAGACATCAGATAGATTATTATGATGGAGATCATAGAGCAGACTGTGCGTAACGTAGGGATATCTATCTGCCAGTACTCATAGCAAACGTTTGAGAGCTGTGTACCATATACCCTGGTGTAGGGTGACATTGCTAAGGTATGCAAGTGCTGGTATTGGGAGATGCACGCAGGGCCCAATGTCCTGCCTCACCAGGAGGCATTGGCCAATGGGGCCTGTGGGTGTGGGTGTGGGTGTGTCTGTCCCTGTTGGCTGCTGCTGTACGGCAGAGGTTCCCAAATCCAGTCCAGGTTTGCAATACACTGGTTGGGGTTTCCTGCTGTCCCTCATGAATATGCATGAGCTACATCTACATGCCATGGGGGTGGTGCATAGATATACAGCACGGTTATTTGTATGAGTGGCAGCATGGAACCTGAATGGTGTGTGGTCCTCCAGGACTGCATTTGTGAGACTCTGCTCTAGGTAATGCCCCTGGTCATGGTGTCTGTGCTTGGTGGTGTAAAAGATAGGCGTATGACCAATGCATATATCCCCAGCAATAAAGGATTGCCCTTACTAACATGGTTTAGTTGTGGGGAAAATATGTGGACAGGATTGGCAGTAGCCCCAGCTGGGCTTTGAACCTGTGACCTTTTGCTCCTGCACACACTGTCTGTGTGCACTGCACCACTGTGTTGCCACAGATGTGCTGAATTCCCTGGGAAGTCCATGACTGTACATCCGACAGGGCCTATGTTGCAGTGGACGTGCCAGCCTGCACATGGCTCGGCCACTGTCTTCTGTGGCTAGCAGCCACTGCCCCCTCCACCACCTGTACCCTACCGCCAACATGCTGGCATGTCCGTATCTTGGAAAAGCATATGACCTGATTGAGTTGTGGCACTCCAGGACTGCATTTGGGGGACTCGGCTGTCGGTAATGCCCATTGTTATGGTGTGTGTGCGGTGTTGGGTACAAAATGGGTGTGTGAACCATGCTTATGTTCTCTGCAATAAAGGAGTGTCTTTACTATCTCTGTTTAGTGGTGGGTAAAATATGGGGACTGGGTTGGCAGGAGCCCCAGCTTGGATTTGAACCTGTAACCCTCTGGTCCTAGAGGTACTGCCTCTGTCTGCTGCACCACACTGTGGCCACAGTGATAGTGCAGTCCCTGGGGGTGGGAAACCTGACCAAAGGAGTCAAAAACCCTGCTCTGCACATTTGTACTGTGGGCTCAGTCACCTTGTCTGGTGACAAAAGTGCAAATAAACCCCTCAACCGACCACGACGAACTGGGGATAAATATAACCAAGCTGGGCAACAGTGATATTAATGGGCAACCATAGCAAACACTCCCAGGAAGGCTCAGAAAAAAGGAAATGGTTTTTGGAAGGGTCTCCGCTCCGTAGCCCCTTCCATACTTCATTTCATTTTTTTGGAGCTTTCCTGGGTGTGTTTCTTATGTTTGCCCATTAATATCAGGGTTCCCCAGCTGACTTCCTATTTTTAATATGTTTGTTTGGGTCTTTTTCTATCTTTATTTGCACTTTTGTTCTGTGCACATGTATCACACTGCTCACGTTTTGCAGGTTTCCCAGGTTTCCCTGTACATTGCTGACGGAAATGGTTTCTCTTCCCTTTAAATGCCCTCTACCGTGAGTATTTCACTCGCGCTATTTTTAACCTGCAAATTCGTCCCCGATACTGTGCGGGGAGCCTCTCCCCTCCCCTTCCCCGCCCATTGACCCCGTCTCTCCGCCCCTCGGGAGCCTTCCTCCGCTCTCAGAATGCCTTTCCACGCCTCTATCGGACATTTGCGGGCCGGGTACTTGTGCGGGGCACGTTAGTGCGGCGCGCAACTGTGCGGGGCCCACGCGCACTTGTGTGGGGCGTTTAAGAGCGTTTCTGAGCGTTTGAGTGCCGCGTTTCCGTGCGCTATTGTGCGGCACACAATTGTACGGCTTTTAGTAAACATGCCCCTATGTTTTGGACTCCTGTCAGGTATTTATGACTTGCATTGTCCACGGTTGGAAAGAGAAGACATAACTTGATGGACCTTTGGTCTGATCTAGTATGGCCAATCCTATGTTCTTATAAGTTACTGAATCAGCAAGCCTCAGCATGCATCAGTTTGTAAAAAGCTTCTTATTAATGGGTAATTGCTGGCTAACTACCTGTATAGTAAGAGACAGAGAAACAGAATAGCTCATGTCAAAAATCTTCTCTTGCCACAATCTAAGAACATAAGAACATAAGATATGCCATACTGGGTCAGACCAAGGTCCATCAAGCCCAGTATCCTGTTTCCAACAGTGGCCAATCTAGGTCATACGTAACTAGCAATATCCCCAAAAGACACAGGTTCCACAATGCTTGTATTGGGTCAAACACTGATATTCTGGGTCCTTTTTAATAATGGTTTATGGACCTTTCCTCCAGGAACTTGTCCAACCCTTTTTTAAACCCAGCTACACCAACAACTCTTACTACATCCTCCAGTAACAAATTCCAGTGTTTGATTACACGTTGAGTGAAAAAATATTTTTTCTTATTTGTCTTAAATAGTTTACCCTGTAGCTTCATTTCATGTCCTCTAGTCTTTCTATATTCTAATAGCGTAAACAATCGATCTACGTTTACCCGTTCCACTCCATTCATTAATTTATAGACCTCTATCATATCTCCCCTCAGCCGCCTCTTTTCCAGGTTAAAGAGCCCTAACCTTTGTAGCCTCTCTTCATAGGAGTAGCCTTTCATCCCCTTTACCATTTTGGTGGCTCTTCTCTGTACCTTTTCTAATAGCGCTATATCCTTTTTAAGATACAGAACTGAACACAATATTCAAGGTGCGGTCGTACCATGGAACAATACAGAGGCATTATAATATCCTTTGTTTTATTTTCCATTCCTTTCCTTATGATACCTAGCATTCTATTTGCTTTCTTAGCCGCCGCTGCACACCGGGCGGAGGGTTTTAACATGTTATCCATAATGACTCCTAAATCTGTCTCCTGGGTGGTGGTTCCCAATGTGGAACCTTGCATCGTGCAACCATAGTGTGGGTTGTTCTTTCCTAGGTGCATAACCTTACACTTGTCCGCATTAAATTTCATCTGCCATTTGGATGCCCAGTCTTCCAATTTATCCAGATCCTCCTGCAGTTTTCCACAGTCCTCTTGGGTTTTAACAACTTTAAACCGTTTTGTGTCATCTGCAAATTTGATAACCTCACTAGTTATTCCTTTTTCCAGGTCATTTATGAATATGTCAAAAAGTAGCGGACCCAGTACAGATCCCTGGGGTGCTCCACTATTCACATTTTTCCATTGAGAAAATTGGCCATTTAGCCCTACCCTCTGCTTTCTATCTTTTAACCAGTTCCCAATCCACAATAGTACACTGCCTCCTATCCCATGACTTTTTAGTTTTGCCAAAAGTCTCTGATGAGGGACCTTGTCAAAGGCTTTCTGAAAGTCCAGATACACTATTTCAACTGACTCACCTTTGTCTACCTGTTTATTCACACCTTCAAATAAACATATCAGATTAGTAAGACAATATCTTCCTTGTCTAAAGCCATGTTGGCTGTCTCCCATTTGGCTATGACTATCTACATGCTGTGTAATTTTGTTCTTTATGATGGTTTCTACCATCTTCCCCGGTACTGAAGTCAGGCTCACTGGTCTGTAATTTCCCGTTTAACCCTTGGAACCCTTTTTAAAAATTGGCGTTACATTGGGGACCCTCCAATCTTCAGTTATTACAGATGATTTTAATGAAAGTTCACAGATTACTAATAGCAGGTCTGCAATCTCATATTTCAGTTCTTTCAACACTCTTGGATGTCTACCATCCAGTCTAGGTGATTTGCTACTATTCAGTTTATCAAATAGTTGTAATACATCTTCCCAGTGTAAGAGATGATGAAATGATCGGAATGATCTGAATATTGTGTGCAGTTCTAGTTGCCATATCTTAAAAAGGATATAGTGGAATTAGAAAAAGTTCAGAGAAGAGCCACCAAAATGGTAAAGGGGATAGAAGGATAGCCATATGAGGAAAGGCTTAAAAGGTTAGGGTTCATCAACTTGGAAAAGAGATGGTTAAGGGGAGATATGATAGAGGTCTATAAATTAATGAAAGGAGTGGAATGGGTAAATGTAGATTGGTTGTTTACTCCATTGAAAAGTAGAAAGACTAGGGGACATGCAATGAAGCTGCAATGTAAGTCATTTAAGACTAAGAAAAATATTTTTTTCACTCAAGGCATAATCAAACTCTGGAATTCGTTACTGGAGGATGTATTAAAAGCTAATATTGTAGCTGGGCTTAAAAAAGATTTGGACAAGTTCCTGGAGGAAACATCCATAAACCATTACACTGGTCAACACAATTTTTGTCACAGACCCGCTCTGACCTGTTTCAGATGTAATTTTTCCCATTGTTTACAAATATGGTATAAGAATTTTTCTATCACCCATGCTTCAGGAGATATCATCTAGTAAAGTGTGTACATTACTGTAAATTAGCCGTTATAGTTTTGTTTCAGTAAACAAAGGTTGAATATGAAAAAGTCCATCATAATTATTATTGTATGTTGTCAGCCACAACCAAAAATTCTGAGTCATGTAGTTATAATATAATTAATTAACTGGGCCCCTTGCCCTACTGGTCCGGCTGATACAAGCAGAAAACGCTGAGTCATGTATTGGTATGCTTTCTGTTGCCGTCAGCGATTGTGGTTTGTATTCTTTGAAAAAAACAGAATCTGAATCGATGTAAGTTTGCGTTAATCTATTTCATAAACAACAGTTGGTTAATAAGTATTACGGTTATCGCTTGTAGATGTTTAACAATGCCTCGAAAGTGTGTTAATCGTCCAGATTCATTTTGCTACATTTGTGGTGAGGTCACTTTTAAGAAGCAGAGAAGATGTTTTACTCCACTTGTTAAGACATGTTATAAGCTGTACTTTGGATGTCAAGTAGGTGACCAGGACAAAAATTGGGTATCTCACGTCTGCTGTATTACCTGTGTCAGACTGCTAACAGGTTGGGTAAAGGGTGTTCGACACATGAATTTTGCTGTTCCAATGATCTGGAGGGAATCAAGAGATTATTTGACAGATTGCTACTTTTGCTTTACAAACATTGCATAAACAAAGAAAACCTCGTCCAATGAACTAAAAAGCACAGTTATTAACAAAAAGTCCACCGAAATTATGAAACCCGCACTATTTTTCTTTCTTTTTGTCGAAGCAAGCCGGAGGAGGGTCAGTATGGAAACTTGACCCACATCAGACGGCCAGCTGCTTTTTAATCAATTAAGGTTCTCCACCACAAAGTTAAGAATTACTACACTTATCTTTCATTGTCGAAAAATATATACTTATAAAGTCCCCATCCAAGATGTTGCTCCAAGAAGACGACTCGGCACGACGTGTGCTGTGACGCCGTTACAACAGGTTATCCAATCAGGGCAGGGATTTCCCTATTGGTGGGGACTCCCCTGTTCCTATTGGTTGGTTTCTCCTTTTAAATGCATTCAATCAGTCTGGAAGAAGTTTTGACCTGAGCCGCATTGACGGCGTTTTCAACATTGTTGCCACATTACTGAGATTCGAGAAAAGCACTTGATACAGGGCTGGTGCCCGAAACAAAAGAAAAATAGTGTGGCTTTCATAATTTCGGTGGACGTTTTACAAACATTGCAGGCATTACATCAAAAGCACACTGTAAATTATCCAAATTTACCATCTGCCATGAGGCCTGAGCCTCACTGTCAAGAATTGCCGGTGCCAAAAACCTCCAGAAAATCTTACAGTGAATGAGGATGAAGAAGAAGATGAACCAATGAATGCTGATAATGCTGACGATGATGGCGATGCTGTAATGCAGGATCCAAGCTTTGAGGCATCCGGTTCCTCTTCTGAACCACATTTACTGGACCATGTCGATTTGAATGATCTCGTCAGAGATTTGAATCTTTCAAAGTGACAAGCAGAACTGTTAGGGTCACAATTGAAAGGCTGGAATCTTCTTCAGAAAGAAACCAAAGTGTGCACTTTTAGAAATAGGTATACCGAGTTTGTGGATTACTTTGCCTTTGAAGATGGAATTGCTTTTTGTTGTGAAGTTAAATCCCTGATGGAAACACTTTGTCCGGATTATAGAACAAAGGATCGGCGACTATTTATTGATTCTTCTAAATATAGCCTAAAAGCTGTGCTTTTCCACAACAGAAATATTTTACCATCAGTTCCAGTAGCTCATGCCGCCAATATGAAAGAAACTTACAGCAATATACATCTCCTGCTAACAAATATCAAGTATGAAGAACACAAGTGGAATATTTGTGGTGATTTAAAAGTAATTGCCCTCTTGCTTGGACAACAGCTTGGTTGGACAAAGTATTGTTGCTTTCTGTGTGAGTGGGACAGCAGGGTCAGGAAAAATCATTACATCCGGAAACAGTGGCCAAAGGGAACATCACTAGTCCCATGCCATAAAAATGTTGCACATGACCCACTTGTGGAGCCGAATAAAGTATATCTACCTCCACTCCATATAAAGTTGGGTCTTATGAAGAACTTTGTAAAAGCCATGGATAGAAGTGGACTTGGATTTGCATAACTAAGAAAGACATTTCCACGAATCAGTGAGGCGAAATCAAAGAAGGGATCTTTGTAGGACCTGGTATTAGAAAACTGATGGAAAATGAAAACTTTGACGGTCAGTGAATGAAACTGAAAGAGCTGCATGGGAGTCCTTTCCCAGTCCAGCAAGAAGTTTTCATCAGAGGAGGCAGGACCAGTATGGCACATGTGTGTGCTTGTGCATGTCTACTACAAGGCCCAGTGCAGAGCTGACAGCATCTTATTCTGCCACTGTCTTACAGGATCTGTAGGGGATGCATTGACACTTCCTGAGATCTGCCACCTTAGGTGGACCAACCCTGACAAAATCAGAGTTCCTAACAAAACAGGCCCTAACTTAGCAAAGTATTTTAGAATAATTTTCAGCCACAACTTACAAGATTAAGTTGTGGCTAAATATTAGACTATTGGGGTCCTCTTAGATGCCTTTAGATGTATAAATGGCAGCATTTACACATCTAGATTGCATAAAAGTCCAAATAAGGATTTTGGAAAGCCAGTATTTGCACCTGTAGAATCCCTGTGATGCAGAGATTTCAAAGGAATGTCTCATGTATGGGGTATGTCTCATGTGTGGTTTCAACATACATAACAAATAAACCCCATTTTTCCATTTTACAATGGGAAGCCATATCTAAATTTAAAAATATGCACATTGGCTTTTACACCTGCCCTGAGGCATGCACAAATGCCACCTGAAGGGGCAGGTGAAAAAACTAAAGAGAACCATCCCCACACTTTCGCTACCCCTGACACATCAGCAGACCTCCCTCTTCCCTGACATTCCCTGGCTCTTACTGACAGTGTCTCTGGTGGTCTAGCTGGGAGTAGGAGTGATCCCCAGTCACTCCTGTTGAGTGCTCTGGTTCAAAATGGCACCTCTGACCACTAGTGGTAGTCTCATGATATTACTGCTAGAGTCAAGCTACCACACCTTTGGCCACCTTAATACAATGCTTATGTTTTGCCCCTTTCATTTACTCTGATGACATTCAACTCTTGATTTCTTGTGATAACACTAGCCTTACTCATGTTGAAAGAATTCTATAATAGCAAATTGGTTACATACACACATGTTGAAGTTTAACTCATGTAAAACGAGGCCCTAATATTTTTTATTAATATGCATTCCTCTGGGTTTAAGTATTAAAGATAGCCCAAATAAAATCATGAATAAGACTTGTGTTTTAGGTATTTATCTTGATAAACCATTTATATTTGGTTCTCATACCTCTAACTAAAGAACTCCCTGTACACCCTGAGATTAATTATATCAGTGCACCATTACTTTGGCCATAATGAGCTTGTGCTCTCCCTGGTAATCAGTAGACTAGACTACTGTAATACATTACTGCAAGGAAGTAATCTATCAACTAAAAATCACCTGCAGCTGATTCATAACACATCTGTAAAATTGCTGCATAATGAAAAACAGTCAGATCATGAAACACTTCTACTGAAAGAGGAACATTTGGGGGTATGTTTACTAAACCTTCTTAACGTGCGCGCTGAGCAATTAGCGCGCGCTAAGGTACCTTAGCGCACGCTAATGAAGCTTTATGGGGCAAAAATGCGCTTTAGTGCGCTTTAGTGCGTGCTCACGCGTGCTCACACGCGCAACGGCGCAAACGAGCACTGAATGCGTGGAAAGGCTCCCGGAGGGCGGAGGAAGGCTCCCCAGGGGCGGAGAGAAGGGGTCAATGGGTGGAGAGTGGGAGGGGAGAGGCTCCCCACACGCTAACGATGTGAAATTCAAGGCCAAAAATAACGCAAGTGAAAACCTCGCGTTAGAGCTGATTTAAAGGGAAAAGAAACCATTTCTGTCAGCAATGTACAGCAAAACCAGGGAAACCTACAAAAAAGTGATAAGTGTGATACATGTGCACGGAACAAAAGTGCAAATAAACATTGAAAATGACCCCAACAAATTTAAAAAAAATCATAATCAAGCTGGGCAATAGTGATAGTAATGGGAAACATCAAAAAAACACTCCCAAGAAATAAATATGAATTTTGGAAGGGTCTACGCTCCATCCCCATACAAGGTGAATAATCCCACAGTGAAATAGCACTGATCAGGGTTTCCCTCTCCATTGGACAGGTTACCTATGGCATGCACATGTTCCACAACAACAGGGCGGGCATGTCAGAATGGGCAACTGGACAGATGCTGGGAAAGGGGATACAGAGGGCTGCAGGTGGCACATGCTGTGGTGCAGCTGGGGCACAGTGCGGACTACGCAGATGCCTAGGTGGCACTTAGGAATGCTGAAACTGAACAGCAGCCATACAGCAACTGATGAGGGCCCAACATGGGCACGAGAGTGTTTATCACAGTGTCACAGGGGATAGTACCCAGCAGGTACCCCCAAGGGCACAGAACATTGGCAGGCAGTGTTGGGGGGAAGCGTGGATGCCTATGCAGGCACCCCTACCCAGAACACGCACCATAGGCAGCCGCCTACCTGCACACTGGATGGCTTGAGACTGCAACCACCAGCACCACCAGCAGAAGGGCATGTCAGCATGGTGGCACAGGGGTACTGGTGGTGGAGGGGGGCAGTGGCAGCTGCCCAGAGCAGACCATGGCCTAGCCCTGTGTAGGTGGGTGCCATGCACTGCAACAGACAGGCTCTGTCTGACAAACAATCATGGTATCTCCAGGGACTGCACTGTCTCTGTGAGCACAGTGTGGTGCGGTGAACACAGCCAGTGTGTTCAGGAGCAGAAGGTCACAAGCTCAAGTCCCAGCTGGGGCTACTGCCAATCCAGTCCCCATATTTTACCCGCTACTAAACCGTGATAGTAAGGACAAACCTTTATTGCAGAGAACATACGCATGGTTCAAACGCCTATATTTTACCCCACCGAGCACAGACACCAGAAACATGCGCATTACCTAGAGCAGAGTCCCCCAAATGCAGTCCTGGAGGGCCACAAATCAGATTTTATGCTGTCTCCAATATAAGGCCATGTCAGCATGGTGGTGGAGGGGTACTGGTGGTGGAGGGGGCAGTGGCAGCTGCCCAGAACAGACCATGGCCTAGCCCTGTGTAGGTGGGTGCCATGCACTGCAACAGACAGGCCCTGCCGGACAAACAGTCATGGTATCACCAGGGAATGCACTGTCTCTGTGAGAACAGTGTGGTGCGGTGAACACAGCCAGTGTGTTCAGGAGCAGAAGGTCACAAGCTCAAGTCCCAGCTGGGGCTACTGCCAATCCAGTCCCCATATTTTACCCGCTACTAAACCGTGATAGTAAGGACAAACCTTTATTGCAGAGAACATACGCATGGTTCAAACGCCTATATTTTACCCCACCGAGCACAGACACCAGAAACATGCGCATTACCTAGAGCAGAGTCCCCCAAATGCAGTCCTGGAGGGCCACAAATCAGATTTTATGCTGTCTCCAATATAAGGCCATGTCAGCATGGTGGTGGAGGGGTACTGGTGGTGGAGGGGGCAGTGGCAGCTGCCCAGAACAGACCATGGCCTAGCCCTGTGTAGGTGGGTGCCATGCACTGCAACAGACAGGCCCTGCCGGACAAACAGTCATGGTATCACCAGGGAATGCACTGTCTCTGTGGCAACATGGTGGTGCAGTGCACACAACCAGCATGTTTGGAGGCAGAAGGTCACAGGTTCAAGTCCCAGCTGTGGTGCCTGCCAACCCAGTCCCCATATTTTACCCACTACTACAACGTGCTAATACAGACAGAACGTTTATTGCAGATGAAATAAACATGCCCAAAACACCTACATTTTACCCTACAGAGCAAAGACACCATAAACAGGCGCATTACCTAGAGCAGAGTCTCCCAAATGCAGTCCTGGAGGGCCAAACACCATTCAGGTTCCATGCTGCCTCTAATAAAGATGCCTGTGCTGCATATCTATGCACCACCCCCATGGTATGCAGATGTATCTCATGCATATTCATGAGGGACAACATGAAAACCCGAACAGTGTTTGGCACACCAGGACTGGAGTTGGGAGCCTCTGCCATAAAGCAGCAGCCAACAGGGGCAGACACACCCACACCCACACCCACAGGCTCCATTAGTCAATGCCTCCTGGAGAGGCAGGACATTGGGCCCTGCGTGCATCTCCCAATACTAGCACTTGCATACCTTAGCAATGCCACCCTACACCTGGGAATATGGTACACAGCTGTCAAAAGTTTGCTATGATTACTGGCAGATAGCAATTCCTACTTTAAGCAGTTTGCTGAATGAGCTCCATCATAGCAACCTTTCTGATGTCTGTGGAGTGTGCTTCAGGTCTGGTCTCTGACAGTGTTTACCACCCTGGGGAGTGACCCCCAACAGTATTGCGTACCATATCCATGCCTGCACTGTGCCCAGGACTGGTGTGGTGGCCAGGGCTGCTAAACTCCTCTATAGTAGCACAATGCTGGCATAGGTGTGGGAGTGTGTGTCTGTCTATCCAGTGTGTGGTGGCTGCAAACACCCTCCACAGCCCACACTGCCAGCACTGTTGCCAGTATTGGCCTGCCAATGTGCATAATGAGGAGCAAGGTACCATGGGTATAGCCCGTACAGGGTGGCCTGTCCAGGATGCATCTGCACAGGGCATAGGGCACTGGCTGGGACATTGTAGTGCCTGGCCACCAGCTGCACAAACAGGGTGGCCACAGCATGTCCTGCTGGGAGATCACTCTCACCCTGACTGTGCAGTGACCACAGCATGGCTAGGCACCCCCATAGTGCTATATAGCATTTTTTTCATGTGATGTTTGTGGGTTTTCTTTTGGGGCCCAGTCACTGACTTATCTGCTTGTTGTGTATGTTGACATCCCAGTTCTGGGTGCACGCCTTTCCATCAGGAACATGCACTATGGACTAGCTAGCAGACTGTCTGCAGCTGGTATGTGTCTTGATGGAGTGCCTTGCAGGGTGCAGCGGTTGAAGGCTTGCTGCAGGAGAATATCAGATAGTGGTGGGGTGCAGCTTAGCATATCCACGCCTAATGTCTGTCTGCTATTGCGTTATGGATGTGTTCAGAACTGCATTGACTGCCATGTAGGGTGTCTGTTCCCCATCAGGACTGGGGTTGATGGTCCCCTCTACTGCCACCATTGCAGGGAGGTAGTATGTGGATCTGTTGGTGGGAGACCCTGTTTACCACTCTCAGCCCTGGAGGAGGAGGAGGAGGTGGTGGTACATAATCCTCCTAGGGGTCCATAGAGGCTACACCTGACTGAGACATACAGATATATCCAAGGTGTATCTGCAGAAACTACCTAGCTCACACATTAGCACTGCTGGGGACTTGCAGCATGGCCTATCTCTGCTGTGGACCTGGTGCTGGGCGCCCAACCTCACCCTCAGGGTGAGTGCAGTACCTGCACAATGTGACGGTGTATAGCTACTCTGTGCCAGTACCACACACGGTCAGTTCCCTCTACCAGGCCGAGGTGCTGTGGGGGTGCATACCCCATCTTGTGATCATCTGTAGACAGCTGATTTGCATGTGCAGTGCATCATGGGTATGGGTGGGTTAACCCTATACTGGTGATCACAGCAGACTGTTTGTGTGGTGACTTGCAGTCCTTCTGCAGCCAGCCAGGGGCTTGCTAGCAGCTATAGCCCACTGGTTACTTCACTGCCAGTGGAGCCAGAGGTCATGGGTTCAAACCCACAGTGGGGTTATTTGATAGGGCTGAGCAAAGCATTATCTATTTTTAATGTACATTAGTGCTGCCAGCAAAAACACCCTCAGCGTACTGTACCCATAAGGTGCCTCAGAGGGCGCTTTATAGGGTGCCCTATAGGGCACCTTATGGTTACAGTCCATATAAGGTGCACTATACAGTATCGTATGGAGCAACTGATAGGGTGCCCTATAGGGGACATTATAGGGTGCCGTGGCGGATAGTGCACTTTATAATGTGCCCTATGGAGTGCCTTATAGGGTGCCTTATGCGGCACCTTAGGTTACGGCACATGAGGGTGTGTTTGCTGGCAGCAATTAATAAAATACAAATAAAGTGCTGCAGGAAACAATGCTTACATATCAAAGCTGATGACTCAGCCAGCCTTACATATTAGGCATACTGGGGATTAAACTCATGATCCTTGTATCATCAGTTAGTGCCTTAACCATTGCGCTACACTGCTGTTCCTCTTTGCATCTCAGCGCAGCTACTTAAGATTTCCATCCATTTAAATGCACAGTGCTGCCATCAAAAACAGTGCTATGACCTTGCTGTGCCTCATAGGGCACCCTATATGGCGCCCTATAGGCCACCCTTTAAGCAACATTGTAGGGTGCCGTGGCGGACAGTGCACTTTAAAATGTGCCCTCTGGGGTACCTTATGGGGTGCCTTATGCAGCACCTTATGTTACAGCGCTTTGAGAGTGCGTTTGCTAGCAGCAGTAATTAAAATAAAATTAAAAATCCTCATAATGCAGTATTAAACGTAAATGGCAGTGCCTCAGCCAGCCTTATTCATTGGGCACAGTGGGGGATTGAACCCATGACCCCTGCATCATCTGTCAGTGTCTTTACCATTGTACTGCAGCCCTGTTCCTCTGTTTGCTCATCAGCACGCCTGCTTATGCTTCCTGCGCGCGTTCCTCGTGTGCTAATGTGCGCGGTGCACAGGAGCGCGCAGCGCGCGCTAATCCCATTTTGCTATTTTTGACCGGACCGCCCACTCCTTTTATGGCATCCTGCAGACTAACGCGGCACGCACGTTAAGAAGGTTTAGTAAACATACCCCTTGGTCTCTATACCTTATTGTATTATTTATTCACTTATTTAACTACACTTTTATACCACCGTATCTACTAGTCATGGTGGTTTACATAGAACAAGAGTAACAGGAACACCAACTTTACATAGAACATGTGTTGGTTGGCCTACTAGACTAAATATAACATCTTTATTCTGATCCATCACATCTTTTATTGCGGCATTCCAAAATTTCTTTCAGATCTGTTAGCTTCCTATCAATCTTCCCATATGCTCAGATCTTCTCAGGCGACTTTGCTTGTTATTCCTCATCATATGCATATTAGACGGGAAATAACCTGATGTGCTGTATTTTATATAATTGCACCCGCTTTGCGGTTTCCTTCCTTTGGCCCTATGCTTAGAGATATCCATGATCAAGGCTCACTCAAGACCTGGTTATTTAGGGAGACCTATAATATAGAGGTTGTTCCTGGTTGACCTCAGCTGACCACTTGTTGGCTGTGCCTGCTACAATTCTGGAAAAGCTCTAATTCATATTGAAGTCAGTTGCTTTCACTTGATGGTGACAAGTGCAAACCTGAAGCAGGGTCTTTAAGTGAGTGACCCGAAAATGCAGGACTGTGTCATTGACCACTTTTATTGGACTTTGCTTCGCTGTGATTCTGCAGTTAAGTACTGAACAATTAAAAAGTTTGGCTTTTGAATTCTGATTAGCCATTATTGTTTTACTGCAAAATGTTGATTAAAATGGACATAGATTTCTAGCCAAGGTTTAAATAATTTTCTTTGATATAGAGTCTGATGTCCGACATTAAATTTGTTTCAGTTTACTAAGGAAGTTCTTCTTTTTTTTGTTTGGAACCCACCGTTTTCTTATTTCACATATTTCTGGGCTGGTGGAGTTTTAATGCCCGGGGTTTTCTTTCTTTTTTGTGTTGGTTTATTGAGTGAGGGAGCATTATCTTTGGCAGGGTTACCGGAAGATGACCCGGCAGAAGTGAGCATTTTGGGGATATGGCTTTCTCCTGATTTGCAGAAACACCCCTCCCCCTCCCCCCACTTCGGCCCGAAGTGTTGGAACACACGGTGGAGTGCCTCCCTTGGATCAGGCTGTAAGCACGCCTGTCTTGGGAGATGAAGAGGGCCCACCAGTGCTTAGTTCTCTTACCTCAGCTGCTGTGGTCAGTGCTAGAGCGGTGGGAATTATTGAGACTGCGTGTTCGCCGGGTGCAGTGGCAGGTGGAAGAGAGCTGGCTCTGGGCATCGGGAGATTGGAAAAAACCTGTGAATATTACATCGTAGACACTGTGGGATGCGGTTGCAACAATGAACAATTCCCTTTTACTTGTGGTTGGAACTGTGAGTAATGAGCTTGTAACGTTTAATATAAAATTGCAAGAGCTGTCCAGAATTCAGGCGGAACAGTCAGTGAAGTTGACCCAATTCTCTGAAGGTCTGAAGCAGCTTCGGGGAGTGCAGGAGGCCAGGATGAATGATGGGACTGTGTTCTCTAGAAAGTTGGGGTACTTGGAGAATCAGGCTAGGAAGTTTAATTTGAGATTGTTGAATTTTCCACATTCTCCTATGTATTCATCTCTGGAAATGGTGCATAGATATTTTAGGGAAGTTTTGAAGCTTTCCCAGGAGCACCTACACCCCCACCCCCTCTAAGTAGGGCCCAGTACCTGTTCCTGGGTTCTTCTCTGGTAGCTGGGGGAGACACCTCCATTGTGGCTAGGAACCTTACTGGGTTCCTGGAGAGCTCATTGGAGGTGGTTATGGGGTGATCTACCTTGCTTATTATGCTAGTTTTGGAATTAGACAAGTTTTTAATCCTAAGATCCTATTTCAAGAATTTCGGTGTGCGGTTTATGGGTTCATTTGTTCGCATTTTCCCAGATTTGACTTATGACACCCAAGCGAGAAGGAGGGAGTTCCTGGGTTATAAATCTTGGGTTCTCTCTATCGGTGGGTCCTTTTTACTTAAGTTTCTTTCTAGATGTTGTGAACATAAGAACATAAGATATGCCATACTGGGTCAGACCAAGGTCTATCAAGCCCAGTATCCTGTTTCCAACAGTGGCCAATCTAGGTCATACGTACCTAGCAGTTTCCCCAAAAGACACAGGTTTGTGTTTCCTATGAAGGAAAGAATGTCCTTTTTTTTGAGCCGAGACAGCTGCTATAATTCTTGGAGGCCAGGGAAGAGCCCATTTCTGTAAAAGCTTCCTGCCCAGCTGATACGTTAGACTCCACTCAGCCTGTGTGATGTAGTTTCTATATTTGGGTTTCCAAATGATGTATCTATTTGCCCCTTTTCTTTTCCTTGTATTATGGGCTTAATTTTGGTATTTCCCTGTGGGAGAGTTGTTTATTCTCTCTGGATTTTGGTCTCTTTGAATGTATATAATGATTTAAGTACCATGTATTTTCTTTCATTCAGCTTATCCCTGAATGTTTTTGTTAAAAAAAAAAAAAGATAAAATATTGCATGATAGCGGTATCACACCTTAGTAAGTATGCATTTTAATCATTAATGATTTCTACTGCCCTGTTTCACATTATGTATTTACTATATTTTTTATATTGTGTTGCTATATATTAAGACAGATTCTAGATAGTACATGGAGATTGGAATTGCGACATTCCATTTGCAATGCCCACAGTTCCAGTGGTGTTTTAGAAAACGCTCTATCAAACGTGGAGCCTTTTCTAAGATAATGCAGTAATGCATGTGTATTTGCTGATATATATGAAGCCAGAGGAGCCATTTTGTAAATCCTTTGTGTGGGAAAAATTAACAGAGGAAACTCAGCAACTTGCACTTGTAAATGCTGGCTAATATTTTGCGTCTTGCATATGTTAAGTGCTAGCACATGCTCACATACAGTATGGGGGCCATTTTGCAAACCTCTAGGTATAAATGCAACCAACTGACTACAGAGGACATTATCTTTATTTGAATGGAATTCGAGGGAGGAAGGTGAACAATGGAGGATTAACCCCTCCTGTAAGGGGCTGGCTGATAAAAGCACTTTTTAAAAACCTATACGGGCCAAGGAGAAGCTGTAAATCCTAATGTGGACAATTTAGTTCATACACATTTATTTATTTATTTATTTAACAGTATTTCTATACCGCCTTCTCCTACAATCAAAGTGGTTTCACAGCAAACAATCAAAGGGGTGATCATGTGTTTCATGCAGTGATTCGAGTTGCGTATTTGGTGTGTTTGGTGTGTTGTGTAGTTGATTATGTGGAGCTATGTACATTGTGCGCTATTATACATTGGGGTATGTTTACTAAACTGCGTTAGTGCAAATCGCGTTAGGAGCCGCGTTAGTGAAAGGAAAGCCAAAAAAGGACATGGGCGGGACATCGTAACGACTAACGCGCGTTCCAAAAACTAACGAGCGTTACAGGGCGCCATGGCGCGTTAAGCATATGAAGGCGTACAGACACAAATCATTGAAACAGAGCTGTAGCACAATGGTTAGTGTACTCACCGCTGTTGCAGGCTGCATGGGTTCGAGTCCCCAGTGTGCCTAATGCAGAATGCTGTCCCAGGCAGCACCCTGTACATTACATAGGGAATGAGGAGGCATGTTTTTCTTTAGTTGTTAGTAGTTGTTAGTGAAACACACTCTCGCAGTGCGCATAGCCATGTACGTTGGTACGTGCGTGGCTGCATGCGTTGTTACGGGCGTAGCCCCGTGCGTAGGTACGTGCGTACAATCGTGCGTGGGTATGTGTGTTTTTACCAGCATGGGCACCTTATAGTACAGACACTTTAGGGTGTCTTGCACTTATGCACTATGCTAACAGATGTACGTGTGATGGCCTATGGTTTATCAGAGCCTGAGAGCAGGCGCTGGATCTTCCCAGGGTTGGATCGTGCCAGTCACACCCATGATGCACTGCACATGCAAATCAGCTGTCCACAGATACACACCATGGGGAATGCACCCCCACAGGTAGGGGGAAGTGACCATGTGCACCCCCACAGCACCTCGGCCTGGTAGGGGGTACAGACAGTGTGTTGTACTGGCACAGAGTAGCTACACACCGTCACATTGTGCTGTTACTGTGCTCACCCTGAGGGTGCAGTGAGGCGCCCAGCACCAGGTCCACAGCACCATCCATGGCTGAAAGAGGCCATGGCACAGGTCCAAAGCAGTGTTAATGTGCAAGATAGGTAGTTTCTGCATAAACACCTTGCAGTCTAGGTGTAGCACCCACCCTCACCCCCAAGCACCAAGGGTGGCAAACAGGGTCTCCCAACAATAGATCCACCTTCTACTTCCCTGCAAAGGTGGCAGTAGAGAAGAACATCAACCCCAGTACTGGTGGGGAACAGACACCCCACAGGGCAGGCACCACAGCTCTGTACACAGACAGACATCAGGCCTGGATATGGTAAGCTACACCCCACCACTATCTGATATACTCCTGCAGCAAGTCACTCCATCAAGACACATACCAGCAGCAAGCCATCAGCCACTGCACCCTGCAAGCCACTCCATCAAGACACATACCAGCTGCAAACAGTCTGCTAGTTAGTCCATAATGCATGTGCCCAGTGGATATACATGCACCCAGAACTGGAATGTCAGCATACACAGCAAGCAGATAAATCAGTGACTGGACCCCAAAAGGAAACCCATATCTATCACATAAGAGAAATACTATATAGCACTATGGGGGTGCCTAGCCATGCTGTGGTCACTGCACAGTCAGGGTGAGAGTGATCTCTCAGCAGGACATACTGAGGTCACCCTGTCTGTGTAGGTGGTGGCCAGGCACTAAAATGTGCCTGTCACTGCCCTATGCCCTGTGCAGATGCACCCTGGCCAGGCCACCCTGTCCGGCCTATACCCATGGTACCTTGCTCCTCATTATGCACATTGGCAGCTCAATACTGGCAACATTGCTGGCAGTGTGGGCTGTGGAAGGTGTTTGCAGCCACCACACACTGGATAGACAGACAGACACCCCCACACCTATGCCAGCATTGTGCAACTATAGAGGTGTTCAGCAGCCATACCCACCACACCAGTCCTGGGCACAGTTCAGGCCTGGATATTGTACGCAAGACTGTTGGGGGTCACTCCCCATGGTGGTACGCACCACAGACAGCAGAATGATTGTTATGGTGGAGCTCACTGAGCAAACTGTGCTTAATGTAGGAATTGATATCTGCCAGTTATCACAGGAAACGTTTGATAGCTGTGTACCATATACCCAGGTGTAGGGTGGCATTGCTAAGGTATGGAACTGCTAGTATTGGGAGATACAGGCAGGGCCCAATGTCCTGCTTCTCCAGGAGGCATTGGCCAATGGGGCCTGTGGGTGTGTCTGGCCCTGTTGGCTGCTGCTTTACGGCAGAGTTCCCCAACTCCAGTCCTGGTGTTCCAAACCTGTTCGGGTTTTCATGCTGTCCCTCATAAATATGCATGAGCTACATCTGCATACCATGGGGGTGGTGCATAGATATGCAGCACAGGCATCTTTATTAGAGGCAGCATGGAACCTGAATGGTGTGGGACCCTCCAGGACTGCAATTGCGAGACTCTGCTCTGGGTAATGCACCTGTTTCTGATGTCTGTGTTTGGTGTGGTATAATATAGGCGTATTAACCATGCGTATGTGCTCTGCAATAAAGGGGTGTCTTTACTATCACTGTTTAGTGGTGGGTAAAACTATGGGGACTGGGTTGGCAGGAGCCCCAGCTGGGATTTGAACCTGTGACCCTCTGGTCTTACAGGCACTGGCTGTGTCTGTTGCACCACACTGTGGCCACAGAAATGGTGTAGTCCCTGGAGTTAGTTAAAGCGGCCTGATGAGTCAGAAACCCTGCTCTGCACAGGTTTACTGTGGGCTCATTTACCTTGTATGGAGACAAAGGTGCACATAAACCTCAAAACAGACCTCAAAAAAGGGGCAAACACCCATAACCAATCTGGCAACAATGATATCATTGGGTAACATTACACACCACTCCCAGGAAAGCTCCATCACAATGAAATGATCTTTGAAAGGGTCTATGGAGCGTAGACCCTTCCAAATATCATTTCTTTCTTTGGTGCTTTCCAGGGAGTGTTGTTCATGTTTCCCATTTCTATCACTGTTGCCCAGCTGAATTGTGCTTTTTACAATGTTTCTTGTGGTCATTCTTAAGGTTTTATGTGAACCTTTGGTCTTTGCACATGTATCACACTGCTCACGTTTTGTACGTTTCCCCGGTTTTGCTGTACATTGCTGACGGAAATGGTTTCTCTTCCCTTTAATATGCCTTTAACGACAGGTTTTCATTCGTGTTGGAATTGAGCTCAGAAATTCAGCAGGTTAGTATGAGGGGAGCCTCTCCCCGCCCACTCTCCGCCCATTGACCCCCTTCTCTCCGCCCACTCTCCACCTTCTGCGCTGTTTTAACGCGCCGCGGAGCTTTACGATCGTTAACTGCGGTTAACGCGCGTAAAGTACGTTTAACGATCGTTAGCACGTCAGAACGCGCGTTCGGACATGCTAACGATCGTTAAATGTACTTTACGCGCGTTAATCACGATTACCGCACTTTAGTAAACATCCCCCATTGTGTGCTATTATACATTCTTCTATACAATGGCCATGGTGGGGGGTATGTCAGTTGTTCTTGCTTGTTAGTTGATCATGTGGTGTGTCCATAGTGTTCAATGAATAGCGTTGTCTTCAGCTGTTTGCAAAAGTCTTTGAGGTCTGTCGTTATTCTTAGTTCGTCTGGGAGGGTGTTCCAGATTGTTGGGGCAGCCAGAGAGAGTGCTCGTTCTGTGGTGTCCTTGTGGGTCTTTATCAAGTCCTTTGGGTGTTTACACGGTTGGAGGTGCCTCTTCTCCTTGGGCGTGTGCTTGTGTCTGGTTGTATGAGGGTATGTAGGCTGTTGGCTGAAGAGTGTTGTTTGATTTTGAAGATGTTTATGATTGTTTTGTATTTGATGCATGAGCTGATTGGGAGCCAGTGTAGATCTTTCAAGATGGGTGTGATGTGTTCTTGTTTTTTTGAGCCAGATATTATGCGGGCAGCCGTGTTTTGTGCTAATTGTAGTGGTCTGAGTGTTTGTTTTGCTATGCCAAGGTAGATTGGATTGCAGAAGTCTAGTATGGGGGTTATTAGAGCCTGGCATACTGTACGGAAGTGCTCAGGAGCGAGGAGGGGCTTAAGTCTTCTGATGATTCTCATCCTGTAGTATGCACTTTTGATGGTTTTGCTTATGTGTGGTTTGAGATTCAGCTCCTTGTCCAGGGTCACTCCGAGGTACTTTACTTCCAATTTTATTGGTATGGTGGTGTTTTGTTTCTTGATGTCAGGTGGGTGGATGAAGTCCGGGTTGCGGGTGATGATTAGTGCCTCGGTCTTGCTATAGTTTATTGAGAGGTTGTTGTTTTGACACCATTTTGTCATTTGTATGAGGCAGTTTGTTATCTTGGAGTAGTCCGGGTTGTCGACTGTGATAGGTGTGTATATCATGATGTAATCTGCGTAGATTGTATATTGAATGTTGTTCTCTTTCAGGATGTCGCATATTCCCTAGATGAAATGAGGAATATACAAGTAAAGTTTTGACCTGGCTAGTCCACCCTAACCACTTCCGCAACATGCTCCCTTGCACTTTCTACATGTGGAAGCATATTCTAAATAGGATGTCCAAGTACAAACTGGGACGTCAAAGCCAGAACTTCTGAAAATAAAGGCAGGCACATGCAAGTTCAGGCACAATTCCAGAAACCTGGGCATGCCCAATATGCATGTGTATCAAATGTCTATATAGACATCCCCAGGAAGGTTTTTTAGAAACAAAATATCTAATAGGATAATGGTTAAAGTAGTGGCTTAAGAGCTAGGTGGCCAGGGTTCATATCTTAATTCTATACTCTCTGGATGTGTTAAGATGAAAAACAGACACTTTCCCTGATATCTAGTTGTGCATGGAGCAAGAATAAACATGCACATACCTACAGACAGCTCTGCTGCTTCTGGGATCAAACGGGAATGTTTAAGTCAATTGCCCCTCCCCAGAATGCCTCTACCGCACCCCTGTACTGGAGATGTCTGGATGTCTGAGAACAGCTTTTGTGGAATGATTATGGAGATGTATCCGTGATTTCAACATGCATAGTCCAAAACCATGACTAAACTTTTTAGAATGACCCTCATGAACATTCTTGTATAAATTTAGCCCTTTCTAAAACCATTTACATGTGGAAGCCATTTCCACATATAAATGCTTAACTTTCCAAGTGGACATTGTGAATAAGGCTTTTAAAAAAATCTCTATTATATTTGCAATATTGGAATATTTATTTGTCCGGTATTTTATTGAACCAACCAAAGAAAGAAGATCGTCAGGGGCACAGAGTGTTTGGAAGGCTTCTTTGCTTCTGACAAAGGCTAACAAGCCAAAACCTGCCCAAGTTGGGCCCTGAATAAAATCTTTTGTTTGTGCATGGTCTCTTTCCGCTTGTTGTCTTCTTTCTTCTATGTGTTTTATTGAAACTGCTTAGATATATTTTTTATTTGTGGCAAATCTAATATAAATAACCATAAATCACAAGGAGACAGGTAAGATAGTCCTTTCCTCTTTTAACTCTCCCTGCTTCCCTCCTCGTGACCTCCATTCAGTGGGCAAGCTACTTCTATTCATATCCTTTTCTTCGATTGATAACTCCGGTCTCTGTACTTTGTCTTGCAGCACATATGCCTGGAACAGCCTTTCTGAACCTTGTTTCATCTCTGTCCAGATTGTCTTTGTTTTATGCATTTGTAGAATACTGTATATTCTTGGTAGTGCTATGCAAATGTTAAGTGGTAACACTGGTCACTCCCTATAGAAAACTAAGCAACAAATCAAGCCAGCAAGTACCAACCAATAGAAAGGCAACTTTCAAATAATTCAATGTCAACTAATGCCAGAACAGCTTTTAAAATGCTCACTGACATCAAAATGTGTACTGTCTTCCCTGAAATGTCAGCTAAATTGGTCTTCTTCCCTATTTGAAATGCAGGTAAAAAAAAAAGTCAAACAGCAATTCAAAGGGGCATGTTTACTAAAGGTTAGCGCGTGTTAAGTGCTGCCACTATCCATTCATTTCTATGGGCCCTTGCAGCACTTACCACATGCTAACTTACTTAATGCACGTTAACCTTTGGAAAACATGCACCTAGGTTCAAGGGGATTTGGGGTACTCTATTATCTGAGACAAAATCTGAAAGATAGTGGATGAATGCTTTAAAAGTTATTTGACTGGAATACCTTTACAGGGAGAATAGAGATGCATACGGATGTGACATAAAAACATATAAACGTGACAGCAGAAAAAGACCACATGATCTATCTAGTCTGCCCTTCCATATCAACTACAATAGTCCCCTTTTTTCTTTTAGAAATCCTCTGTGTTTGTCCGTGCTTTCTTGAATTCAGATGTAGTCCTTGTCTCTACTACCTCCACTAGGAGACTATTCCACATATCTACTACTCTTTCAGTAAAGAAATATTTTTGCATATTACTTTTGAGTCTATCCCCTTTTACCCTCATCCTAAGTCCCCTCATAGCAGAGCTTTCAATTGAAAGAGGCTCTCCTCTTGTGCATTTATACCACGGAGGTGTTTAAATATCTCTGTCATAACTCCTCTATCCTGCCTTTCCTATAACATATACATATTAAGATCTTTAAATCGGTCCCCATTGCTTTATAACAAAGGCCACTAACCATTTTAGTGGCCACTCTCTTCATCGACTCCATCCTGTTTATGTCCTTTTGAAGGTGCGGTCTGCAGAATTGCACACAATATTCCAAATGAAGTTGCACCAGGGACTTATACAGAGGCACTATCACCTCCTTTTTTCTGCTGGCCATTCCTTTCCCTATGCACCAAAACAGCTCTTCTGGCTTTCACCATCACCTTTTCTACCTTTTTAGCCACTTTAAGATCATCAGAAACAATCACACCCAGGTCCCGTTCTTCTGTTTCGCTTCCTTGGATTTTTGCAGACCAAATGCATGACTTCGCATATTTTAGCATTACATCTCAGCAGCCAAATTCTTGACCTTTGAGATTTAATGCTAAAAAATGCAGGGCCATGCATTTGGACTGCAAAAATCCAAGGAAGCGGAACAGTATAGGGGGTGAAGTACTTCTGTCCATGAAAGAAGAACGGGACCTGGGTGTGATTGTTTCTGATGATCTTAAAGTGGCTAAACAGGTAGAAAAGGCGATGGCGAAAGTCAGAAGAATGCTTGGGTGATGATCTTATAAGGTTAGTTGCCTATAGGAAAATAAGCTAAAAATAGTGGTAGCATAAAATACATATCAAAAAGCTTATTTATTTCAGACTGGCACACCATGGTTGTAAGTTGTTGGTGGCACAAGCCTGCTACATCGATATGTTTCAGCTTCCAGTATCAGCAGAAGCAAATCAAAGCATATTGGGGGATATTCAAAGGGATTAACACAGTTTATCAGACTGCTAACCATGTTAATGTCCTTGTCCATGGTTAGTGCTGCTGAATATCCATGGGTGTTGTCGCTGTACGCCCTAATATAACCGGTTAGCATTGGGGCGTGCCGGGGCAGCACCCATCGATAAGCGGATAGCCAGCAATATTGAGTCCACTGCCCTGCCCGGTTATCAATATGCAGCGAAAGTTTCAGGTGGCAGTAAAAGGCTGGCCTAACTTTTGCCAAACAGAAGCTAACCAAGCAGTGGCTTGAAAATCCGTTGGCAGCCCAGGTTAGTAGCTTTCCTGGCAATCCGGAGCAACACAAGTTTCAATTGTTCACCATCAGGAATTATGTAGATCTATTTTATTATATTATCTTCTATTCTTAGGCTTGTTATGCTGTCCTTATTTGTCTTATAAGGGGATCCAGAGGGGATTTATATCATAAAGAGAAAATACCTTAATTCAGCATAGTATAAACACAATGGGAGCCCCAAACAATTTAAAACAACACCTCCATGTGGCCACCTATTGCAAATCTATTGCATATATTGTCGGCACGCCTCCCTGGTGGGGCAGTGAGATGCCAGGTTCAGGTGGGACATAAAAATTTTAATATTAAGATAGGAGAGTCTTTTAGGCCAAAAGGCACTTGGTCCTTGTTTAGGGTTTTTTAGCTCCAATCTTTAAAGAAACCATTAAAAAAGCAGAGTGGTAGGAAAAAGAAGGCTTTTTATTCCCTTACACAGTGGTTCCAATTGTTGGGTTACCAACTCAAAGTAAATGTCCTTAATTCAGGTAAGAAAGAAAAACTCAGGTTTAAAGCAAACTGTTGAACTTCACAGGATAGAGCAGTGCCTTAGGTCTAGTAAAGAATGCTCGTTTGGCAATTCCAAGCAACTCACAAGTCTGGCCAAGACTCTATGCTACAAGATCACACAGAGAGTACCCAAATCCATTTCCGGGTTGATAATTCTCCTTCCCCCCCCCCAAACACAAACTACACTTGCATTGGCTCATAATCAGATATGTCTGACTCTGTATCCCTAGTTTCTTGGGAAACACCTCCAGGGGTTTTGTATATCTCTTGGCAGTACTTGCCAATGTCCTTGGGGCCGGAAGCCTAGGGCGTCGAGCCTAAGTGCTTTATTAGTGATTAAAATGTGGTTTCTCTATCTTCTTAGAGGTTTTATAGCAGCTTTAACATAGTCTTTTAACAATTTATAGTCTTTCTTCATAGGCAATATATGTCTCGATACCTTGGATTGCAGCAACACGGCAGGTAAATGGCT